>JAAGNO010014465.1:12128-96150 GCA_033439905.1 Ceryle rudis | reverse complement strand
GAGCCCGGCCGCGCCCCGCGGAGTTTGGAGCGGAGCGGGGATGGGGGTGCTGGGACACGCGGCCCGCGGCGCTGCCCCGCGGAGCCCACTCGCCGGTGTGGCCCCGCAGCTGCCCCCGGGGCTCCCAGCCCCGCTCCTCCGCCCAGCTCCCGTCCCGTGCCCAGCTCCCGTCCCGTACCCAGCTCCCAGTCCCGTGCTCAGTTCCCAGTCCCCTGCCCAGCTCCCGCACCGCAGCCCGCGCGAGCGGCACCGTACCGCGTCACCAGAGCTCTTCCCAACTTAGTTGAACGTCTTGGCCGTGAGGGGGTGAAGGACACTGGGAAACCCCCGCGGGAAGCGAGCAGCCCTCGATGCTCGACAGCCTGGACAGGCTGGAGAGTCGGGCGGAGAGGAGCCTACTGAAGTTCAACAACGGCAGTTGTAGGGAGGAATAACCAACCCCTGCACCAGTAAAGAGTAGGGGGTGACCTTCTGGAAGGCAGCTCTGCAGAGAAGGACCTGGGAGTGCTGGTGGACAGCAAGTTCACCATGAGCCAACCATGTGCCCTGGTGACCAGGAAGGCCAATGGTCTCCCAGGGTGCATTAGGAAGAGGGTGGCCAGCAGGTCGAGGGAGGTTCTCCTCCCCTCTGCTCTGCCCTAGTGATGCCACATCTGGAGTATTGTGTCCAATTCTGAGCTCCCCAGCTCAAGAGAGACAGGGCATTACTGGGGAGATTCCAGCAGAGGCTCCGAAGATGATGAGCATCTCTCTGTGACGGTTTTATCCGTGCAGATAAAACATCTAACAACTTCCATACTTTTCATACTTTACTGGTTTCCTAGGTATAGAATCACAGACTGGCTTGGGTGGGAAGGGACCTCCAAAGCTCATGTAGTCCAACCCCGCTGCAGTGAGCAGGGACATCCTCAGGTAGAAGATCAGGTTGCTCAGAGCCTCCTCGAGCCTGACTTTGAATGTCCCCAGTGATGGGGCTTCCACCACCTCCCTGGGTGACCTGTCCCAGTGTTCCACCAAACTGGTGGACTAGTTCCAATAAACTAGTCTATGAAAAGGCAGGAACAGATTTGTACTTAAACCACTTCTTGAGATCTTCAAGAGCTAAGTGGTGAAGAAGGGGGTCATTCAGTGACAGTGACAGAAGGATAGGCCTGTGGATGAAATGGAGATGGTTAAGATCTAAGAACTCTGTGATTGCCTTCTGGAGGTGTGCATTTAATCACAGTTCCTCAGATATGGCCTGAATCCTTTCTGAGCTGCACTCAGCTCGTCGTTGTAGCCACCCTTTGAAGGACAGCCTTTTAAAGTCATCGGTACTCATCGGTTTGAGTGAAGAGATGGCAGCAGTGGTCGCTGAAGATGTTAGTTTGCTTACAAGGTGTAAGAGTAGAACATCTTAATTTGTACTAAGGGTCATCCATGTCTTGGATGTTCTGATCTTCTGGATGACTAAAAAGAACCGCAGTTTCTCAGTACTGCTCTATTTTTAGCACTTCCAGGAAACAGCAAAAGCCCAGAGTTATTACTAGTTTTTAATGTTTCAACGACACTCCACCTTTCATCTTCAGTGAAAGAGGTTCCTCTGTTACACACACCCACGGCTTGTGTTGCCATTAATTCTTCTTTGCCTTCTATTCCAACCTTTTGCCCTTGTTTCTTTGTTAAGACTTTTCAGGAGAACCAGCCACGCTCTTCAAAAATACCGCGCGGTAGTGCTATGGTCCAGGCGGCTGACAGCTACCGGGTTTTGTGACTGGTGCCCTGCTGTTGCAGTTGGATTCTACCACGACAAGTTCCATGAGAGCGTGCCCTCTCCTCTTCCTTTCTCTAGAAAAAAATCAGCTTGTCCAGAGGTTGAATTGTCTAGCTCACCAGTTCCTTCTTGTTTCTTTAGGTATTTCACACTTTCCTCGCTGAGGCAGGACGTGTCAATTTTTAACAATATTTTGGTTGTTAAAAACCAATCTTCCTGCCAACCTCCCAAATGGCTTTAGGAACATCACCTGTAAGTGTTTCTAGTAAAGGAGGTGTGTGGAACACAGGCATGGAGCAATCTAGGAGGAGTGGAAAGCCAGGTCAGTTTGAGTCCTGGCAGTGGCAACTTGTGATCGGTTACATTAAGGTGATTATCTGCCTTCCAGTATTTGGCAGTAGGGCTTGGAAATGAAGCATTTAGTAGGTGACAGTCAGTGATTAGCTAAAGGATTTCAAAAGGTGGGACTGACAGAGCTGAATGCGGTGTGGTCTGTGCTGGAGGCATTAACATCGGACCAAATCAGCCAAGGCTACCTTGTCACAACGAAAAGCGAGTCAGCCTAGTCAATGGAATTCACAGAACGCGTCATCTCATCCTAAAGCAGCTGCCTAGCTCTAAAGACTAAATTTAAGTCTAAATTTGAATTACTTTCTTGAGTGGATTTCTACTGATGGGAAGTATGGCACCTATAGGGTATAGAGCACGTGTGGTGAAGAGCAGCTGAGGGACCTGGGCTTGTTCAGCCTGGAGAGGAGGAGGCTCGGGGGAGACCTTCCGGCTCTGACAGCTCCCTGTAAGAAGTCCAAGTGGTCCAAGAAGCTTAAGTTAAAATTAAGAAGTAAAAATACTAGAAAAAAACCCATTTCTTACAATCTGTATCTATATATCCAACACAGAGCTGAGAACTGTTTCCCATTTTGTGGTGGGGGCAGTTTAAACAGAGGTCCTTTCAGATGGAAAGAAGGGGCTTGTTCTGTCCCACCTGGAGGAACATGGGATGGCCTGAAGGAACAACTGCTAAACAAGATTCTTTACATGAAAGTCTAGAAGAGGGAGCCTCCTAATTCTCTAAGCTACTAAGATACTATTTCTGTTGATCTTCCAAACATTGACTTCTAGATAAGACTGAGAGTAACATAGAACGAAATAACTGAAGAATGGTAATTATAGGAACAGATTCTTGGTTAATTTTTGTGGACATCATCACCTCTAGCTCTTTATTGACGAGGATGTAGCTTCTTTCCCCAGGATCTTTCAACACAATTGGATACTCCACTGTTTCCATGTGGACTTCAACAACAGACTCAATGAAATTTAAAAAAACCCCACATTATTTTTTCTTCACCATCTGCCCATGAAATGATTTGTATTGTTATCCACGCTCTACCCATGTGGAATGGAGACATGAAATTAAACATCGTCAGAGATGTCCACTGATTTTTGCCATTCAATTAAGGAGGCCTAGATTTAAGGACCTTTTACTTTAAAAGTGGAATTCTCACTGGTAATTGTTACAGAGGTAAATACGAGATGGTTCTGTAACTCCAGCTGGGTACCCAACATCTTGAATTGAGTTTCCAGAGATATATATGGAAGCCACCCATGACTACTGTGTTTTAAATGACTTCATATCAAGTGGAAGCTTTCTGCCAGAAGTAGGACTAAATTATAATCTCAGGGGACAAAACACAGGTTTTATCCCCAGGAGCTGCTTTTGTCTTCCTGCGTTCTCCTGCCTCTTTCACCACCCACCTTTCTAGTTCTGCAACACATGAAACTGGAATCTTAAATACGACGGCTGCCATCAGCACACAGAAACTGTCACAGCCAGCCCCGACGACGGGAGCCGTGCAGTCAGCAGTAACGGGGATGGGATTCATGTCTCTTTACGCTGTCGATAAATCCGTCTGCTGCGCATCCCTGATTTATTTCTAGAAGACGCTCTGTGCCCTGAATGAGGCACAAGCTCCCCAGAAGAGGCAATGTGAAGAAGAGCTGATTGGAGAAGACGTGTAGACAGTGAAGGGGCACAAGTGTTGCCTAACTTTCAAAAAGTTTATGTTTAAAAGCCCCAAACTGGAAACCTAAAATAACAATAATCTTGTGCAATCCCACTGCTCGCCCTTTGGGCTCGCCCCATTGGTCACCAGCAGAGTGCAGATGTTCACATCCACATAGAGACAAGAAGTTGTAGCTACTTCCTTGAACTCCTTGGCTCTAGTCAAAGTAGCACCGTTTCACCACTGGCATGTAGCTTCCTCTGCCTCAGCGAGGATGAGAACTGGTTTATAAAACAACTAAGAAAACAAAATCCTGGCTTAATGGTTGAACAGAGACACCTGAAATTCTGTGGTTTGACAGAGAATAGAGATAGCCCCACAGATCCTTAACGAGGCAGATAGTCCAATATAGCCCATGCAGGACTTGTCTGTTCATAGAGAAGTCTCGCTTTTGTTTTGGGGTTTTTTTCTGGTTATGAGTAAGATATTTACAGGTTGACTTTTCCAGAGTTTAAAAATCTCCAGCAGTTTTTTTTCTCAACTTGACATATCAAGCCTTTTCAAAATCCTATCACCAGTGTTGTCGAGTGAAGAGGATGTTAGTGAGGGTGGTAAACTGTTAGCTGTTCTCCGTGATAAGGGTGTTTGTAGATACCGGGAAAGAACAGGGCATTCCTCCTGATAATTGTAGAAAGACTAAAACCCATCATTTTTTTCAGTCAGATGAGGAAAATAAAAAGCTTAACTACCTTTTCTTCCTAAATAACTGAAAGAGGGAAAGCTGGAAAATGCAGAGGAAAGCTATCTTCTAGAGCAATAGAAATGCACTATTATGAGTAAAGAATATGAAGGTTTTGATCTGATAGTTGTGCTTTCGCAGCTCAGAAAGGGGTCAAAGATCTACGTTTTCCTTTCAGTTTCAAGATTCAACCCTGCATTTTGCCGTGACTGGAAGAGTAATTTTACTTTAACATGGTGATGTCAGAAAATCAAATACTGTTGTGATGTCTGAACCAGGGCCACTGGCAGAATGTTACAGGTTGCAATCCTTTCTTTCCTCCAGTTGATAGGACTGCAATGTGTCTTCTGAAAAAGACGACGAAGAAACAAACTTCCACGGGATCGTCCGCTTAGGTCTGATCCCTGGGTTCTGTGCCTGCCTCTTGGAATTCAACAGGCCCCGCAGCTTCCCTTCAGAACTGGGATGAGATGATCTCCAGAGGTCCCTTCCAACCCCTGCCGTTCCGTGTGTGCGATTCTGGGAATATAGACGTAGATATGTGGGATCCAGTCCTTGATTTCCCTTGACTACCCAGAGGAAGATTTTCTATAAAGTGGATTAAATTCAGACTTCTTATAACCACCATAAAGTAGTTTTATCCAGTCTGCTGCAGTGTAACTGAGTTCTACCAGTACCTCTTAGCTAAAGAGGTAGATATGTTACTCGTATCTAAGAATACGATGCTAATCAGTTAGCCTTGGTGCTTGAAAACTTCCCACAGAACTGTGCAGCTGCCTTTCAGCAACAGGAAGGGAAAGTAAAACATCTGCTTGATTCATCACTAGACTGCAGGTTCCACCATTCAGTATAGCCCGAACCAAACTAACGTCACCTTCTGGAAAAGAAGGGGTGTAAAAGGTAAAGAATCTTTAGTGAGAAAATTCATATCTTTTCTTGGAGGTGGTTCATGAACAGTTCCTTTTTGGGGAAGCATGTTCATGTCAAGATATGGCTTAGCAAAAGTGTGACAAAGTGGAAGAGGAAGCGGTCCGAATGCCTTTCATTTGGTTTCCTTATCTTTCTCTGAAGCTGTCTGTAGGGCTTACTGATTGACTGGTAGTCTACAGATGAATTAATGACCTTTGGCAATAATTGTGGTGATATGAAAGATCAAAACTATGCTACAGCTTCTTGACACTTAGCACTGCCCCTGGAAAGAAATTTATTTCCCAGGGATAGACCATGGCAGCATGATCCTTTAACCTCGAAGCTTAAGTCAACATGAATGCTCCTCTTGAGTCCATTTACAGATGGAAGTTTTGCAGCTGAGAATTAATGGCTCTGAAATTGCAGATTCATGCAATTTTCATCTTTTCAGGTAGCCCCCACTAACAAAGGCTGGCACACGCGGTCAGTAGCCTTGTTGTTTAGACTGGCGGCCCTGGAACAAAAGGCCTTGTTCCAGAAGTTTGCCCCTATTAGGATAGGCTGAATTCCACTGGATTTGCTCTGTTAAATTTTAGCAGCTGCTAGCTGGCCATCTTTTGGTATCGTTATTCAAGTTTAGCTGTCAACAGAGAAGGGTAATCGACCAGTAAACACCGCACTGGGTTTTGCCATCAAGCCTCCGCATCATCTTGGATTGTGTTCGTTGTCCTCATGCAAGAAGATGGTGTTTTAGCAGCGCATGGATGTGTTTCTATCAGTCTTTCTCCAGCAATGAAACGGGGAATGACTTTTCCTCTGGAAGGCCGAGCATTAACCCGGACACAATGACTGTCTTTTGTTTTGGCATTAATAACTTTACGTTGGAGCGTAACATTCAATATTCTTAACAACCACAGGGAAGTTAATGTAACAAAATGGTCTAAAGCCATATCTAATCAAACCGAAAAACTAACCCAATGCCAACCGTCTTGGCATATGTATGTCAGCTTCCAAAAATGATCACTGCTGTAGTTTGGAAGGAACTCTTGCTGCTAAAAGTTCCCTACATCTACCTTTTGCAATCTTACCCTTAAGATCACTGTGCAGCTGTAAGGAAAATAAGTGAGCAAAGGAGGTTTGAGGACACTCCAGTGAGTACTTCCTCAAGGAGTCAAGCAGCTGTCAAGCTGTATTGTTGGCACATCCCAGTACTGAGAAGCTACTCAAAGAACATGTTTTTCCTGAACATAGTTCTGGGAAAAAAAACAACCACCACAAACTGAATCATTTCAGGTGAAATATTCTGTTAAAGAATTCAGCCAAAGGCACATATTGAAAAGTTGTAAACCAGATGGTTTAAACTTGGCAAAGATAACAATGTAAAAGTGGCTTACAGAAGAAAGTGTCGAGCAGCGTGAACTGTAGGCACTGCTACCTATATTGGCTACAATCAAACCAGCGTGACATGGCATGTAACGTGCTCCCCAGAGATGCCATCTCCCATCAGCACAGGCATGCGCCAACACGACGGAGTACGGAGGTTTTTGAAAAGAAATATGGGCTGAAAATAAATATTACTCAAAGCTCTGCAGAATGTCAAGGAAAAAATCCCTGTCAACCATCAAAAATATATCACAGATCAATGATATTTCTATTAAAAGTATTTAAATCCAGAGCAGAGAGCAGTGAGAATTCATCTTCCTGGCTGCATTCGGAGAATCTGTCATGTGGAACACGTCAAGGAAACTGGAGATGGCGTCACAGAAGAAGCTTCCCTACTTCTGCATGAAACAGCAGCCGAGGGCTCAGGGCCCTCCTCAAGTCCTATTCTTTACATCAGTTGTTCTTGAGCAGACTTGAAACATACCAAAGAAAATCATCAGTAAGTTGCTTACAATAAGACAAAACAGAGTTTTGTGCTTTATGGACATACTCCATTAGCCAAGTGATGAAACTCTCATCGACTTCAAAGGGTCAGAGTTTTATAAAGCAGCTTTGAAGAGTCAAACATAATTTTGCCAAAGAGGACTATTCATTCTTGGGCAGAGAATGCGCCTATAGTCGAGGGAGAGGAAACAGCAGATCTGGCTGCTCTCAGGCACCTGCTTTTCTTTTGCTATTGACAAACAGCTCCCTTAAAAGAGGACATCTTTATTTAGCAGTTGGAGTAAAGCACGAGAGAAAAGGGGATTTTAGAAACACCGAAGAGCCTAAGCACATATTTAGTTCAATTTTGGTTAAGGTCCAGCTGGAACTAGTCCACTTCATAGGGATGTGCAGGAATAACAGAGTCATGCTGATAGTCATCAAATGGCTTCTCACAGTTCCCCTCCCACCCCCAAGGACAGGCAACCTCTAACAACTGACACCATCAACTCTGAAAGAGTGTCTCGGCTCAGATAACCCGGCACACAGGCGAGTTTAAAACCCAGTGGGGATAGTAATGGAAGTACTGCTCATGGTGGGGATCTGAAGGTTAACCCAGCTGTTCAGGTGTCTGCCACCAGGCTGGACATGAAGATGCCCTTCAAGGCCGGAAAGCCACATGTCCAGTGCCTTACGTATAGTACAGAAACTTCATATTAAGGATGGATCCAAATACAGCATGAAAAATTATTCAAAGGCACACCCACATTTGTCACAGTCACATTCCTATTACATTGTGTAAGAAGAAAACAATTATCTGGCAAAAATAAACTAAACAGAGGCACATGAATGTAAGAGAAGTGGTTACAATACTTGCGCATTTATCTGGCATTCTAAGGTCAGATAAAATGTGTCTTTGGTGTTATCATGGAAATGTCACGTAAGAAAATGTAATATTAGTTTACTAGTGTGCAGCTAGAAGGTTGAAGAGGAGAACGCTGTAAGCATGTCCTCAGAGATGAAACAGTGCAATAGTTACTGCAGACAAATACAGGTATTTTCAAAGTCCGCTTTCCACCTTCTTATTTACTCTGTTCCACAGAAGCCTTTGCTACCTTTCATCAGGGGCACTTTCTCAGTAACCCGAAACACAATTGCAGTCCTGATGAGGAAAATGCAGCGGTGAACAAGGTAAGTACCTTTATTTTCTGTCCAACTGGTTGAGGAGAATTTTCAAGCCTGTCAGCTAATCTGGAATCTCAGGGGATGGAGGGAATTTATGAAGGTGAAGATTAATAACCAACCTCTACGCTATTCCTCACACACTGAAAAAATAGTTAATACAGTGTTTGCATAGCTGTTGGGATCCTTGGGTTCTGAAGAGTTGCCCACGGTAAGAATTTGTTTCTCATTTTAGGAAATAAAGAAAAGCATTTTTGCTTTCAGCAGAACATAAACCTTAAAGCAAGACACCTTTGCACATACACAGATTTCCCCCTCCACTATAAATAGTCTTGAACATGTAAACCAATGCCCTGCTGATTCAGCCTTGCTGAAGAAATGCAATTTCTATTTAAATCTTGATAGGGAATTATAAACGTTTTTTGGGGAAGTCAAACCAAAAAGTCCCCACACGGATATTATTTCAGAAAACAAACCCATGCCAGGACAGAGGGAGAACAGTTCTATTCCTCTGGGGAATTTCCAGTTCTGGCTGTTAAGTGTCCACTACAGTAAAGGCTGGTAAGAAATGAACAGTTTGGATTATTGTCAGCTGGTAATCAAGCACCAACACAATTTATTTGTGAGTATTCAACTAACATGCAAAATCTGAAAGGTCAGCTATGGTGCTTAACAATAATTCTTGTCATTTCTTGGGGTGTTTATTTCTTCTTTTAATCTTTTTTTAATCGCCTTGTCTTCTCTGGTACTAATCCTGAGTTCCTGCCATTTGTTTAACTTTGGTCCCATCTTTTTTCTCCTGCGTGCAACAGGATCAAGTGAGTGGATCCCAAAAGCTTTTCCTTTAGTGACAGTACTAATCAGAGACATAAAAAAGACTAAGACTGGTCAGCTTTGACTTCCACTCGGAGATGAGCAGTCCCAGTCAGATTTCATTGCGAATGGAGTTTTCAGGCACTTCTAAGTTTTGAGGACCTCTCTGCCTCCTTATGCTCCATTTTTGTTTCCTGGCTTTTGCAACTGGCTGTTAGTCTCCTTTAAATTGCATGAAATTCACTTTATTTTCAATCCAAAGAGAAATTAATTTTATTCTACACATAACAAAGTTTATCTTTTCCCAACTGTGATTTGAGGGATAAAAGTTTCAGGTATTTCCTATTCACTTAAGACTGTGGCATCTTAAATAGGTGGTGATCACTGTTCCGATCTCAGGAACATAGCCTGTTAAATTCTAGAGCAACTCAGTTACACTCCAGGATCCACTAACAGCGCTGTGGAAGCCCACACTGCTACCACGTTACAGGATTTTGCTCAGAAAGCACATTTTAATTTAGCCTAATTTCTAACTGCAAGTCAGT
This sequence comes from Ceryle rudis, assembly GCA_033439905.1. Classification (NCBI taxonomy): domain Eukaryota; kingdom Metazoa; phylum Chordata; class Aves; order Coraciiformes; family Cerylidae; genus Ceryle; species Ceryle rudis. The sequence continues at coordinate 86,340 of JAAGNO010014465.1, read as the reverse complement.
TAGAGGACAAACCTAACCAAAGAATTGTTAAAAAATTCCTTTCAAATCCAGCCTCCTACAGCACATTTGTTACCAAGACTCCTTTCAGACTGGATTTGGCTATACTTTTGCTATGTATAGAGTGACTTGAGAAATACACAGCAGAGATTCCCCTCGCCGCCCGTACTACCAAGCTGCTGTACACTTAAGCCAAAGAGCCTTGGCATTTCTGGGTGTCAAAGCGTCAATAATGTCAAACTTGCTCTTCAGAGATTTTTCTGTTGATCTTTCTTTTTTCTTCAGACAATCTCCAAGTGCAGGTGAACACGAGACGTTTGTGACACATTCAAACTATTTTTTACCAGCTAATGCAATGCAATCACAGCAAATGATGACACTTGGCCAAAAAGCCTGTACAGTTTTTTTTCTGATACGTTCCCTGGAGCCTTTGGTAACTCATCCTGTGACACAGCAGCGCCCATAGAATGTACCTTTGAATTACAGCCCAACAAGCTTTTTAGATGTCAAAGTCAAGGTTTTTTCTTATTCGGTGGGCATTTACTCACTTGGAGCAACCACTCTTGTGGCAGAACCGGCTTCTAAAACTTTCTAATATTCACAGGTATTTCCACTACCATTCGAGGGGGCCTTCTGCTAGATGTCTGTGCCAGCATCAAAGACTGAAGTGAATCCATCCCATTGCTCTGTCGTAAAAACAAAATATCTCTAAGGCCTAGAGCCTCCCACCTCCAGCTAATTTTTGCCTCTGGAAATTGAAACTGAACCTCCTTAGTTATGACTGCAAATTCTGCAATAGCCTTTAAGAGCATGAATACAGCTACTTTTTATTTGGGGAAAGGTGGGGAAAAAAAATCATACGAACAACTCTAAATCGTTCCACCATAGATGTGGGCAACCTCAGAAGGGCAAACAGAAGTCATCCTGCTCATCAAGGGCTAGTCTACCAACGCCACCAGCGCGATAAGAAAATTCTCAGAAGTCGACTCCGCAAATACAGCTGCCAGTCTACTCCAGTCAAATTGACTCCACGCAGGGACACAGTCTCCAAGTGGATACTCCTGGACAAAGGAAAGGTCTCCTTGCTGAGTTTGTTGGTTTTTAATTTAATTACCAAACCAAAGTCCACTTCCTATAAAGGCAAAGTGATTCTGTGACTCGGGCTCATCTTTTGCAAGCCTTACACATTTTGCCTTGTATCGAAAAAATATTACTCAAACAAATTCCAAGCACAGCAGCATGGACTCTGTATATGGAATTTCAGGTGATTTATATTATAGTTATTTAAGTATGCTGGCTAGTACTGACTTTTCCCCTTCTCCCTCTGAGTGAAAAAGAAAGTACTCTTGCATTACCTGTGGCCGTACAGAGACACCATAATGAACACAATACAAAGAGTTCTTTTTTGCTTTGCAGGTGCCAATGAGCAACCTCAAGGGAATATTCAAGAATCCCTGGTGTGTTTAGAGTTTTATTGCAGGAAAACTGTATGATGTAAGTGCTTTTCGTTTCACTTTCTTTCAGCTATTTTGCCTTTAGTTGGCCTTCTTACACGTATAAAACACACGTGCCTTGTTCTCCTCTTTCCTCAGACTTTCTAAAATACTTGAGCAGAGTTTCAAAACAGTTCGTATATTACTACACATGCACAGAAAGCATTAAAAGAGCATTATGAAAATTACAAAGTCAAAACCTCAAAGTTGCCTGACTGGAGCTGTATTTTTATAGCCGTTATGGTACTGCCTTTAGTTACACAATTACATACCTTTCATTTTTCAACAAGGCAACTCTAAGTCCTTATTCCTCAGAATACTTATTTTACAAGTTTCATAACCTGCTAACACAGATTTTATTTCTCTTTTTCTCTCTTTTTTTTTCCTTTTTATAGAGAATTAAAGAAGCAAATAGAACTGCACGATCTCCTTGTGTGGCATCATACAGAGTGCAGCGTTATCCTTCAGTAGCAGGGTTACAATGTTTAGTTACAGCAAGCCGGTTCCTGCTGTTTCAGTTAGTGAGTAGCACCAGTGGTAGTAAGCTATCCACCTCCCCACGCTCCACCAAGAGAGGAACACGGGCATCCTTTCAGGGTTGGTCTAAGTCAGTCACTGCGTTTTATCTGAGAGATGGTTTCTTAAGAAGCATCCAGGCTTCTTAAGACCTTGTCAACTTGAGTCTTGTTACCTGACTGTGTCCTAAATGTTTGTCTACGTGGGAGACAATCGCCCTTTATGTGAACTGTGTCAGTTGCAGAGGTGTGTCAGAATGCACTCTCTTACAGGAGAATTCCTCGGTTTGGAAATGAAAGAGTACTCATATTTGGTAGCCTGATGAATTACAGCTTATGTGACATCTTTATTACTATAGAGTTTCTCTAATGACCTACAAACCTGTTAAATAATTTCAAACCAATTTAACAGAAGGACAGAGATCTGGGAGATCCCTAAAATGTAGTGGAAATCAGCAGCAAGGTAGCACTAACCCCAGCATGTTGCCGCGGAGGGAAAGGCAGGTCACGACAGGGGGTTGGTTAGGGATAAGAGATGGAAACCAGTGGTAAAGCAGGTGTCTGTAGCACTCCCCTCACTCCGGAGGGAATTTATTTCTCCAGAGCTTACCTCCCACCTCAAGCTATACAAACTACATTTGAAAAAGCAGCCTCAGTAGCTGCTTGACATGTTCCATTATGAGTTCATTTTCACCTGCCTGTTAATCTGAAAAATTTAAAAGCCATCTGGACACAAATTAGGACTTACCCTTTTGCAGAAGGTCTGTTTCAGTTTGGCCTTCTGGGGGAAGTTTCTTCTGAAACAAAATATAAAACCTTTGTGAGTTTCTGCCCCCCGCTTGTGATAGAATAAAAGTACCCAACTAACTGTTAGATTACAGTAATCCTGGGCGACGAATTAAGCCTAGGAAGGTTATTAGTCTTCCCCTCCAAAGCATCTTGGCACATTGCTGCCCAAAGTTTTAGGAAATGAAATTAATGAAAAATAAATGAAACTAGTGCTCCTTATTATGGTATGTACTAGATATAGCCACAGATAGAAACACTGGTAGCAGGAAAACAATCGCTCCTTTGCTGTCAGTGTCTCCCCAGCATTAACTTCAATGCTGTATTTTACTTAAGTCCCTCCCAATTGAAAGGCTTTATTAGGATTATTGATTTTCAGGGATTTTAAGAATAGGTGCAGCTCACATTCAGAAACCACGTAAAGAGCCTCTGTTTAGGCTGGACTCCGGTAGTTCATTTTTGTGGCAATCAGTTTCCCTTCTTTTCAGTAAAGCGTTGTTAATAAGGAGGCACAACTGGGACTGCCATGTGGGATGTCGCACGAGAGCTTCCTGACTGATAGTGGGTGGTTTGGGTTGGTAACCGAAGCCACCTGAGACATCAGCATTTGAACCAGACAGCTGAGTAATCTTTTAGGATGTGATAATTTTTCCATCTGAGCAACCCCTGGAAAGTTGGCCCAATGAAAACTGGATGTCACAACTTTAGTTTTACTTGTACATCTGCTATACTGCTGTTATTTACATGATGACAGACAGCTTTCACACAGTTTAAAATATATACCTATTTTATTGTTGTTTTAAAACAGCACTGTAGGAACAACGGAGCTGAAGAGTGAGGATGACAAAAAGCCAACAGACGTGCACCTAGCCAAGCAAGGGGGAAACGTGTAACTCCCAAGGTGCAGAAGATGCACGTGCCAGCTCAACATCACTTCAGAACAAATTCAGGCTTTGCTGCTCAAATCTCCATTTCATATTTCAGCTCTGCTTGCTGCCAGAAACTTGAATTAGGGTAAACCCCCCCCTGTTCTCTTTTAACCTCAGAGGATGCTGATGGTGCAGGTGATAACAGCCTCACAGGGGCTGTATTAGCACCACCACACTGGGCAGTGAGCCCCTATGCAATCGCAGGAACCAGTGGTCCAGGGAAGGGTGAAACACTTTAAGCTGGTTTTGCCACCATGAGAAAGTAATAAAGCCTAAGAGGGACTTCAAGACATGTTATAGTCACTGTCAGACCACGAGACAAACATCCCTTGATCACTGCAGTAAGAGAATTGTAGGAGGGAGACCTAGATTCTTTACTGGATTTTAAATGGACAGTATTTAATAAAGGGCCCTGTGCCCCTCTGGGGTAAATATGAAATAGCTCATACCGGTTGATAGGAGACCCCTTGAGGGAGTCAATAGAAACAGAAATTTTCACGGTAGTTGCTGGGGGTTGAGACAACCTGTCCACCTCGGTGTGTGTCCGTCTGCCCTCCTTCAACGTCTATCAGCTTCTGAAAAAACTCCACTATCAAGATGGAATTTAAAGCACTCTCGCTAATAAAATCAGCTATTTCCTGAGGAGAACTACATCCGAGGAATGCCTGGACTAGACAGCTCAAAGTTTTCCTGCAGCAGAAACTGATTCCTTGTCCGGACACACCAGTATTCAGCGACGTGCACAGCCCTCCGAGCACATTTAAAGCCAGTGCTACACTATGGGCACTGCCTGTTGGAAGTGCCTTCGGCAAAGGATCTGAAGTTTTTATCAGTAATTCTGCTTCAGTCCCTCCTATTGACATTTTCACGACCACGCACTCATATATGCAAATCAACCATCTTTATTATGAAAATAAGTTCCTTTGAGCAGACAGGCAACTGAAGGAAATTATCTTACATCTGTACTTTTAATTCCTCCCTAGACACATCAATTTTCAGAATAATCTGGGTATGCACATTGATTATAAAGCATTTTGAGATACTGGCCCTTAAACCAGGATCACTGTTTTCAGGACAAATGTTCCTGAGAGGTCTTGTGTGGAATACAAGCACATACAAAAATTCTTGAAAATAGCAGGACTCAAATCCGCACTATTCAAGTGCTGTTTGGGTTTGATGGCTGCAGCACGTTACCCTAAGCCACCTATTTATTCTGGCACTAGCCTGTCTGCAAACACTCTGCAGTGTAACTGGACTCCACTCCTGTTGTACAAATTATTTTGAGTCATTACCTGGACTTGACTCCTCTCTTATCTCCTCTCAGGATCTTTTCACATGCTGCTTTCCCTATGGAATTTGGGATGCTGTGGCCAGATTTGAAACATAAGTATTCTAACCAAGATCAGCATTAAAATTTGGGCCAGAATATAGACAAATATTAAAATATCTATGACAGTTTGGTGCTACATGTGGTTTTTTGAGCAACGGTTTTTAGAGTGTCATTCAATCTCATTTTTTTACCATCATCTACACTTACCCCACATCCAGGGCTAAACTACAGCAGTTGTTCTATCAGCTGATGTTCCCACCCCAGCCGAGAAAGGGGTTGAGGAAAAGGAAAAGAGACCCAGAGGTTGGAATTCAAATGGATTTAATAAAAAAGCCAAACTAGAAACAATATAAAGTATAAAAAAGTTATACTCAGCCCAGTGAATGTACAGCAGCCACATAAATGGGAGAGCATCCTCAGGAGCAGAACGGTGAGCGAGTCCCTCCAGGGATGGGGAGAAACAGGAAAATGAAGAGCAGAGTCAGGAGAAAGCCCCCTTGACAGCAAACTTCCCCTTTACACTGATCGTGATGTTTCTGGTCTGGGACAGACCTGTGGCCAACTCAGCCCAGCTGCCCTGGCTGCCTCCCAGCTGCTAACGGCCTGCAGACCATGGCTGGTCTGGGATTCTGTCCCAGCGAAACAAGGACAACCATAAACTTTAGCTGGATCCTTTGTAGGTTAGAACCATAGTAGCGCAACACAGGAAGCAACAGATGTATGTGCTCATGTAATTTGTCTAGTTACATTACATGCATAACTTGTATAACATGATGTGACATGAGACTAGGGGTAGGGAGAGCCTTACTAACTGTTGTCTGACAGGATGGTCCCCACTCACATGCTCCCGCACACTCTTCTTTTCCTGGGTAATAGAGTGACAGTCTGCACTGTCTGTGGAATGACAATGAGATGCACGCTCAGGTCTGTAAGTGCAGGACCCTTTTATTTCAGTATTCTTCCGGTGCTAAGTATCTTTCAGTTCTGAAGAAAATCACCTATCTCCAGACGTACGCTTGGTCTTGGCAGGCTTCAGCAGCCATTTGAATGACCTTCCTTCAATTTCTCAGCCTATTCCCATGAGGCTATCTCCTGTCTGGACAATATCTCCGACTATCAGCAGCCTCTGTGTCTCCGCAGCGTATCACTCCTCCCTGCAATGGACATCCATGGCAGAAGCTATGAAACGCCTCTGTCTCTACATAGACAAGGAAAGAGACTCTGCGGGTCTTTGTCCTTTGGATGCAGAACAATAGTGGATAAGATGGATCAAGAAACGATGAAGGCAAAAGATCCTTCAGAGGTCTGGGTTCCCCAGCAGACGATGAAGAAGCGTGCATTTGTGGAGGGAGTATGTGTAGGAGCGCCCAAACTGGCTAGAGCATGCAGATGACTCTTTAAGCGTGAGTTATATCAAATGGAGTGGGATGAATGGCTCTTTTTGCCTGTTTATGACTCTGATCAGATGAGCACAAACACTAATGATGAGACTTTTGCCCTTGGCTAGCAATTTTCCCAGCGCAGCATCATAACATAGGCAGCCTCCAGCCCAGCCATGTGATTTGTTTGGAACATTTGCACTCTCTCCTGAAAAATATGTGACTATAGAAGATAGCTACATGCTCTATATCACCCACAATTTTGACAAAGCACTTATCTGTTTGTTCCTGAACCGTTTCATGTCTCTGCCCTGGTATTTCTCGTGCGCCACAGCTTCTAACCCATGTTTACTGCTCTATCTCCATCACTCAAAACATAAGAGGTATTGAAAGAAGCCCGACATGGAATGATCAGTGCTCACAATAAAACAGGGTTCTTTCGGAGTAAGAGGTGATCCGTTTTAGTTAGCAGCCCTCTGCAAATTTCCCAGTGCCGACACAGCTGGGAGGACAAAGCAGAAGTTAAGGCATAAGCTCGGGATAGTCGCCAGCACACACAGGAGTACCACCTATGTTGCCATGTTCCCTGAGTCAGCAGCTCCTATACCTGTTCGTGTAGGTGCCTGTGTCTCTCAGGTCATTATGCAAGCCTGCCACAGATCCACAGCAGGCAACTTCGTGGAAAACTTCCTTATTCTTATGCTAAAAATATCTACCATTAGAATGTTGGTATCATTCACTACATATCACAAGGAGGCTTTTGGAAGCAGGTAACAGAAGAGGTTGGAGGGGGCTGACTGACATCTGTAGTCTATTCGTAGCCGCCTGACACGATCACGAGGCCGTGATGCTACGTGCAGCCATAGCCCCAGAAGCACTAAGGAAGCACCGGTCCTTTATGGGCATGATGTCATCATGCAAAACCACCCCAACCAACCATCCAAAAAAAAAAAATATCAGAGAAGAAGAAAGGACTGAAGTCAAGCTAGGACTGATGAGCTTTTGTCCATGTGTTCAAATTTGCTCCCACATGCTGAAGAATCTACCACAGAAGTACAGGTGCAACCTTTGGGATGTATTTTCTGACTTTCTTTTCTCCCTGTCTTCTCCTGTTTTCTAGTCTCCTCTATCTTTCCCACCTTTTCAGTCACAAACAGATTCTGTTGGTCTTCTTTCTCCACAGTCTCCAGTCCTGATGTCTTTACTTCCTTTGCCCCACTTATTTTCTAATAGTCGTCTTACAAGAGTAACTGTTTCATCAGCACGGTCACTTTTCCTTGGCAAATTAACCTAATAACTCCTTTGTGTATCTGTGTATTTGTCCCTACCTGTGAGTTACTTTAAAGGTTTGGTGGAGTTTCTGGTCAAACAAAACACTTTTTCTGTAAGCGAACGAGGAAATTACAGTAATCTTCATTTGACTGCAACAGCAATTTCCTGATTTCATTTAACAATGACACATGAAATTTAAAATGGGGGTAGAAGACTTCTGACTTGTCAATGTAAGTGACCCAATTATGTAGTTCCTTTGGTGCCTGCTTCAGCTTAGCAAAAAATACCATTTATTCCTCCTTCTGTTCCTCCTTCAGAGGAAAAATCAGAAGTGGGCAGGGAAGGTAAAGACCATGCAAAAGCAAAGTGCTGGGGCAGATCCTACCCACTTCATTAGTGGACCCGGCTCCTGAACACCAACCAGTTCAGGCGGTTCTTAACCTGTCCAGTAGGGACTGAGTCTGGAAATTCATTAGGAGGATATTCCCGGTAGTTGTCAGTACTCTGTTTACTGAAGGAGAGCAGGGTAGGAACTTGGCAGTACATAGACTTTGTTGATTAAGCAGAGCTTGTTTCTTATGATCTACTGGTTCAGCAGCCCGCTCGAGGTCACAGCTCTTTAAAAGCGACTGCTTTAAAGCTCTAATTTTGCAAGCTCATCCGGTGGGTCGATTCGTGATAACACACGAAGCCCCATTAACATCAACAGGGTTTTGTGCAGGTGTAAGGATCCTCCCTAGAGAATCAGCCTCGCAGTCAGCAGTAAACTCTTTGTTGAAAGAAACTATTTTTCAGAAACCAGGTACACAATTAGCCTACACATAATAAAATTTTCTGTACATCCTTTGGAGAATTACGATCCATCCACTGGCACATGTTGATGCCTAATACCAGTTATAAAAGCTAAAACACTGACATCACAAACAATTATAGAGATGAACTGAAATACAGCTGTAAAAAAAGCTAATGGGTCATGGGTGTGCCATTTCAGTAGTGCTGGTAGAGAAAATGTGTTTGTACTATTTCAATCTTTAATTAGGGGGAATACAATTTTCCCGAGAGCTAGATGCAGTGTGGGGGTTGAATTCTATTCTCAGTCTTTTCACTTTCCAGAGGGAGTGGAGACTGTGCTTTGGAAAGTGGATAGGAGCCTCCTCCCCTCCCCCTCGGCTTAGTCATTTTCTCTGACTCTGCAGAATTGTGACTTATGCAAAGTCACGGAGAGCCAATGTCAGAGCTGCAGATAGTGCCTCTATCCCACCACCCTGACTGCTAGATCACTGCTCCAGCACTGCACTGCATCAAAGGTAGGTGTGTTTTGAGCAACCTTCCTTATCAGACATGTAATATCCTTTCATACCATGTTGCAACTGAATTGGCACGCTCACAGAGTAAGGCTCCTTTCAGAAAGCTCTAAGAAGCCGAGGGAAAGTTACTTATTAAAAATGCACTGAACGGGTCACAAGCGTTTCTCCCACCATTCCCTCAAATTTTAAATAAAGGTTCTCTAGCTAAAGATAGGAGGGAATGCTTCAAAAACTCCCAAAGGCTTTTTTACTTCTGAACGCAGGATTTAAGATTCATGCACAATGATTATACTCTCCATTTTCTGCATCATACAAATTAACTCAAGATACTTTTGAGGTTGCTTGGTTAAGTTTTCCACAATACTCATGGCGAACTGCTAAGTCCGCGAGGATTTCCCTAACATCGAGATGGCTGTTGTCATCTGACCTCTGAAATGCTACCAAAAGGGTTTCGTCATGTTTCTCCTTGGCCAAGGGCTGGTAGCCATTACGAGTGGCAGTTACTACGTAAGATAAAATTGATCTGGCTTAATTTCTTTTCACTCTAGGCATCTAAGAGTTGGTTATTTACTCAGAGCTAGTCATATAGGTCCGAGGGATCTGGGGGTACGGTTTGGAACTCCAGACAGGACTCAGCTGATGCCCTTCAGACATTCATTCTCCATTTCGATTCATCCCTGTGGGGAAGCGCCAGTCTCTCTCTGTTGACTATAGAGGGAGCCTTGACAGCTCACTTAGGCAGGTAGAGTCAAGCTTTTATGCGATTCCTATCAGTGAGCTGAATCCCCCCTTACAGAGATCAGAAGGACAGCAGTCTATTGCTTCTTAACGCTTTCTCTTCTAATCCTTCTGTGGATGTCACACGAGCATATTATTCCAGCTGTGTTCATGTTTGTAACTTTAAAAAACAAAAATAGCATTAAAAGTAGCCATACCCAGAAACTCGCTGCCTTCACAGATGGGTTTTGTCAGACAAATAACCAAAAGCCTTATCCTGTTTGGTTTAGTCCTCAGTAGCCTCAATCCTCTTCTGATGTTCTTTAAAAAGGGCTTTTGTAAGGATATCAAACGATGGAGATGATTCCAATTTTGCCTTCAAGAGCTGTATTTGAAGACTATTAACTGTTCCTGTGCACAATACATAGAACAGACCATTTCAAATCCCTGTGAATGTCAATCAAAGTATCTATTTTTCTTACCCATTCCACACATCTGAAAATTATCAAAGCAGCTGATCCACTCAGCTCCAAAGACAGTGACACAGAGATGGCTAAACTTTGCTCTAGGCACCCTACCAAGGGATGTGTTGTTACTCTGTATATTTATATATATAAAGCATTGTAGAATAGAAATATATAAAAACTGCACTGTAACAATAAATTGAGCTCAGACCTAATGTTAGAGTGAGACATTTGAGCTTTATCACGACGTCTCCGTAAAAAATACAAACGGAGCCAGAGGTAGGATTGGTCTGACTAGAAGTAGATGTCAGCAATGTCTCTCTTCGAGCTTTTTGTCTTGACTTCTTTTATAATAAATGAGAGAGAAAATGACACTCCTAGAAATGATTTACTTAAGCATAAGGTAGGTATCTAAAAGAGGTCAGATGAATTATTCCCTATAAATTCTCTTTCTTTTTTTGATTAGAGTGAGCCCAGGATGACTAGCTCAGCTATAAAAGCTTATATTCGAGAATTAGGTGAGGTGGATCCTGAGCCTTGCTGAAGCATTAGGGTTTCATTATCACAGGTGGGATTTTGAGAGGAGCTGATCTGCGTTATGGGAACGGAAGAAACATTAAGTCTTGTTAGCCCCTGACAAGCTAAATCAATCATCAGTGGGAGGGTGGAAATTCCCAGAGCACAGAACCAGTGTCAGAAGGTTTTGATGAGATGGTGACGTATAGAAAGGCAAGATTCCTGAATGGCAAAACATCTACCAAATTGTTCGCTTTCTTCAGCTCCTGAGCAGCTGATTTTGTTTTATACATTTTTCATATTCTCTCTATACCTCAAAAGGACTCTCGGTTATGGGCACAGAAGGAACCTGTCACAGACTGGATGATAATAGTGAGTCACAAACCAGAGAACAGTGTGTGAATGAACAGATTCTGTGGTGTTTACACAGACAGACATAGAAGTATTGGTCAGTAAAGACAGATTCAACATTCTTTTACTCTGCATCATTTTATCTCAGGCTTAACATGCCAGAGAAGTTGCGAAGAGGATGAATTTGATCCATTTATGATGAGCCAACCGCAACCCCTGTTCCCTGTCCCCCTGCACTGCTTGGGGGGAGGAGGTAGACAATTCAGGAGTGAAAGTTGAGCCTGGAAAAAAGGGAGCGGTGGGGGGATGGTGTTTTAAGATTTCTTTTTATTCCTCATTTTCCTGCTCTGACTTCTGATTTGCAATAAATCAAACTGATTTCCCCAAGTTGAATCTGTTTTGCCCGTGATGGTAACTGGTGTGCGATCTCCCTCTACCTAGCACGTGCACTAGGGGCGAGGTGCTGGTCATATGCAGGGATATCCTTTCAAACCTATGAAGCAATAAAAGAAAAATCAAGAAAAATCGTCTAGCTAATTTTATTTAGCAGATACAGAAGAAGAAGTCGGAATAATTGGCCAGTTGCAGACAGAAACTGCCATACTGAGAATGAATGAAATGGCTTGAAAAGTGGGAATATGCCTGCAAGGCATTCTTTAAAAAAAATGAACTTATTCTTGATGTGATAGCAAAGAAGGAGTCGGCGGAGAGAGTAGAATAGAATGGTAGCCAAGAAAAACAGTCTTTACAGCAGTTGTACGAATACTGTTTCTGTTAAGAGCAGCAGAAAAACGTAGTGTTTAAAGCTAAAGATTTTGAGAATTTGGAAAAGATTTATAACCTTGGGGGGCAGAATATGAACAGATAAGAACGTGCTCCGATCTGCAGGGAGTCACCAACAGGGTCAGGGAAGGTGAGCAGATGAGAAGTCTTTGTATGAAGGGGCTGTAGTTGAAGCTGAGGAAGACCAGACTAGCCAACAGGAGGGAAAGAGTACCTCGTGGCTTCTCAGTTTCCTCTGGGATTACACCGGCGACTTCCGTCACAGTGAGAGAAGTACAACAGAACGGCTTAAGAAGCAAGCTGTGGATTAACAGAAGATATCTAGAATGAGGGAGTGGAAGTCTGGTGAGCTGGAGAAATGGAGTTGTTCCATTTGAACACAGCAAAACTGAAAAGCAGAAAATACATTTGTGGTAGAGGAGTTCAGACTGTTGACAGAACTTTCCACCATAGATACCACAGAGCCCAAACAGTCTGGCCAAGGAGCCAGCATGCTGCAGCAGCTCATCTCTTCTGCAGCACTTAGGAGAAAGATTTCATATTCTTTTCAGATCTTTCATCATAAGTATCGACCACCATGGGGCTCAGTGTAGCTCCTCGATGAATGCAGAAGTGACCTCACACTCGGTGACAGCTCACCATTTACCACTACGTACTCCTAGCATGTGTTCGATCTACTTAATGTAGGCTGCTTTGATTTTTTTGGTTTCAGCACGAATTCCTTCAATGAAGTGCTACGCAAGAATAAATTCAACTCCCCGCAGAAATCTCAATATATGATGTCATCACATTATCATTGTCAGCAAAGTCTGTGATCCCTAACAAGTTTCTTTTTTTAAAACGAGATATGTGTTCTACAAGTTATGTTCATTTCAGATTAATAAATGTAGTGACTTTGAAAGTTGTTAGAACAGAGTCTTCTGACAGTCGTGTTTCCACCGACTTGCCTCTGGACCACAGGATTTTAAAGTACCTTCTGAAGACTGATGGGTCAAGCACTCAACCTCCTCTGGAGTGTGGCTGTGAAACTGCAGATACCTGCATGTGATACCCCTCCGGCTTTGCTGGAATGTGAAGAGGCTGCTTTTCTAATACGGGGGGTGTTTTTCTGCCTTTTTGCTAATTCCGCTGTTTCCTCCGGCTACAGAGACAGAGGAGCAGAGCAGGCGGGAAGGTTAGCTGGAATGCACCTGCCATACTGGGCGCTGCTGGGAAACTGGGCGCTGCCTAGTCACTGGGATGGCAAAACCAGTGCAAACAGTTTGTATTTATATTAAAATAAGTACTCAGATCCCAATTTTCTTTTGAGGAAGCCCATGTCTTAATTACCGATGCAGCTATGAAGGAGGCAGATAACAATTTTTGCCTGTGTATCAAGGAAGGGCATCTAACACATTAATTGATAACCATAAACAGTTTGTTACAGCTGGTGAAACCACAGTGGCAGATTCTGCTCATTCAAATCCCTGGTTTTAAGATTTGCCTCTTCCATGAAAACCACAGAAATTGAGTCTAGTGTTTATTTTTTGTTTGTAAACCTCAGCTGTTGGCTGAGTTATCAAGTTCTCTGAAGGCTTGGGCAGAGTAACCAGGTGACATTAATGCTGTAAGCCTCGAGCCACATCCTCTCTGTTCCGCTTGTTTCACTTCCCTGATGTAGCCGGAACGTGACGTGCCCAGAAGAGCAGAGGACCATTTGCAGGAATGGAGTCTTAGACGATAAAACCATGAGACTGGTACAGAATCTGACCAGGAGAAAATGTAAACAAGGGTAGTTTCACTGCCTGCTGTTTAGGTTACCTGTCTGTCACAGCAATTCTGTGTCACGTGCTGTGTCTCCATAATCTTCCCAGGTAGTTTTCCTTTGTACTTTGCGTTTGAGCTCAGCGAGGAGCTCTCCAATCGCCCAAGCTGCCTTCTGCCACACTTGGTCAATTTTCTGCTTATTGGAATGGATCTTTCTTGCATTTTGAGGAAGTTGCACCATAAGATCAATGGGTTGTCTTGGGCCTCTTCTCCCTCTAGGGTAATGTCTTACAGGACTCTACCAGGCACATTCCCAAATAACTCAAAATTAGCTCTTCTGAAGTCCAGGGTTGTGATTCTACTATTTGTCTATCTCCTCTCAGGATTTTTAACTCCATGGTCTAATGGTCAGGACAGATAAGAGGGCAGTGACTTGCTAATGAGCATGAGGTCCAGGAGAACACCTCTTTAGGCTCAGTTATGGCCTGTGTCGAGAAATTGTCATTGATGTGTTCCAGAAACTTTTCGGGTTACTTGCCACAGTCCTACTGTCCTTCCAGCAGATATTAGGGTGGTTGAGTACCTAGATGTGCAACCAGGAGGTTTCTGAATGTCTAAAGAAAGCATCACCTATCTCCTCCATCAGGCAGTCTGGAGCACATGTTTACCACAATATCACCTGCATTGATCCATCCTCTGGTTCTTAGCCATAAGGTTTCAGGTGGCTCTTCACCTATTCCAAGGCAAAACTCCACACACTCCAGCCACTCCTCTGCACAGAGCACAGCCCCTCCTCCTTGCCTTCTCAGCCTGTCTTTCCTGAAAAGCCTGTATCCATTTACTGCAGCACTCCTGTCCTGGGAGCTATCCCACCATGGCTCTGTGATGCCAGTGAGGTCACAGGTCTACCACCGCATGGGCTGCTAACTCTTCCTGCTTGCTCCCAGGCCTTGTGCATTTGTACAGAGGTGCTCGAGACGGGCCACCAGCCACACTGCTTTCACGGTGCAGTGTGAGGCCTTCCCCACTCACGTTGTCTCCCAGACACTTCCTCAAAGTGCTGGCTGCTGGGAGAGCATCTGGAAAAGTATCATCACATGCTCGCTCCACTTCTGTGCTCTTCCCCAGACATCTGCTTTTGATCACTGCCCTTGGTGTGTACCTGAAGAACTGCCACCAGTAGGAGGGATCGTGTCTGTTAAGTTCTGATGTCAAGAGTAGGACATGAACCCAAGTCTCCACAGGCAAGTCAGAAAATACGCTGCAGAAAAACTTATAGCTTTGAGCCTAGTACCTCCACCCCCGCTTGGCAACCGTCTGAAACAGGATACTGGGCTACACAGCCCCAGTACAACCATGCTCATATTCTTGGGCTGCTGCCCAGAGCAGATATGCAAACTGAATTACTTCTTTTGTTCCTTTGCCTTTTAAGATAATACTTGATTTGGAACTGCTGAAATTCTTGCTAGGTGTGTTTCATAATTGTTTTTTAACTCGATCTTTTTGATGCTGCGTAGTCTTTCCATCTCTGCTTGCAGGCTAAGTGAGCCATCCCCTGGAAAAACTACCGTGTCAGCAAACCCCAACTCTCCTAACATCCTGGTTGAACTGGGCAATGTGTGTGTTGCAGCAAACTGCATCTCCTTCCACAATGGAAGACTGACAAAGCCAGCAGAGACCGTGGACAGACACTTTTAACACACACCCACCTTGATTCTACCTTAGGCTGAACCTCATATGGAGGCTCATTGATATTAATTTTTTTGGCATGCACAAGACTTAAATATGTTCCAGAATTATTTACAGTGATGCCATCAGTTAGTTTCTGGGAATTTATGATGTATGTAACAACTTTATATAACAACTTTTTAAGTTTTTTTGCAGCTCCTGCTCAATTTCATGACTGCTTTTAGGCTGAAAATAATCTGGTTACCACATGACTTTCTGAATCAAGCCTTGACTGATCATCCCTTTGCTTCCTTTCTTCCATTCAAGATGATACTGTAGGAGATTTGGTATCTCTCACAAGGGTGTAATACACCTCGGGTGCCGCAAAGGCGTAGGTTACTTTTTGTATTATTTTGCTGTTTTTTATCCTTTTTGTATTATTTTGCCTTATGATGCTATTTCCTTATTGTTCTGCAAAACAATAAGGTTGCTAAGGCAAATCAAAAACGAGTGTCAGAACCTCCCCAAACAGGTGTTGATTAAGGAATGATGTGATGAAAATGGTAACAACTTGTCACAAAGCGCAGACCTGTAAATGTTTACTAGGGCTAGTAAAAAATAACAGAGAAGTTTGGGTGTATTTTTAAATTTCTTTACAGTTTAAAATGTATAAACCCTGAATGTCAAAGTAACATTTTTTTGGAGATGATCCAAGTGTCGGCATTATTAATAGAAGATGTCCTTAGGTTTATCTCCCTGGATCTTACTCTTTCTAGTATTATTTTGAGCATGGACACTGGGCTGCAAACCTTCCCTGTTCATCACATCCTCCCAAAACTTCTCCTCAGAGCAACAAAACAAAGAACCTTTTTAATCCCGAATTTCACATGGATGAACTTATTCTGCGGATGGGACTCCACAGAAAGGATGGTGGAAACACCCCATCCGATAAAGCAGAAGCTTCCCTCAGCACCTTTTGCAGAGCACGCCTAGGCAGGCCCTGCCAGCACTTACACCTCATGAACAATGAGTGGAATGAAGACTGCAGAAACCAGTAGAGAAACATCAGAGCTATGCTGCCCTGCTTACATCATGAGATAGAAAACTCAAACGTGTACAGTAGGTACTGGGTTCTGAGCTCTAACTCTTCCACACTCCATGTCCAGCCTACTCACTGATGTAGACATGGTGTCAGTAGTGCCCTTCTACATGAACCTCCTCATCTCTCACCTCCTCAAACTGGCAGCCCCACATACTCTGCTTCTTCCCCTATATGACTGAGACAGAGAAAACATCAACTGTACTTGAAATGGGAACTACCGGAGGAGTTCAAACGGATTAGAACGCGGGTAACACAAGCCCCAGCAACCAAGACAGCTGAAATCTATAGTGATAAAAACAAAGCCAAGGACTATTGGCTCTCTTAGGCCATGTAACATCTCCACTGATGTTTTGAAGCAAAAAATATCTAGTATTAGTGTTTGTAAAGAATGACATGGAAGGTTATGTAAATATAGGAAAGAACAAATAAGTATTACAAGTTATTACAAACATTACAACCTCGAGGGAAGGAGAAAGGAAGAAGAAAGGAATCAGAAACACCTATTCCTTCAAGTGCTTATAGGAGAGGACACTTGGCTGAATAAGGGACAGTAAATGAGTGAGGAGGTTGCAGTGCAAAGTGCAGTCCTGTCAGAAAGTTACTAGAGAAGAAACGATGGTATGAACTGAAAATCATTTCTGTGACTGCATGTGAATTGCCAGGGTGCACACTTGCTTTGTTTGGTAAGTGTGAGTTAGTCCATGCTACAGTGAAAGAGGTTAAGTTGCATCACTTTATGACATACAAGCACTTCATTCGGGGCTTTTCATTGTCAGAAAGATGGAGACAAACCGAATCATGAACTGTTGCTTCATATCTTAATGTTTGTGGGTTTATTTTTCTTGCTTTTTCATTCTGTCAGCTGGAAGGGCCGGGGTGTGTTCCCACTGCCGTCAGCTGTACACAGAACAAAGAGAAAGAAACATTTCTCTGTGACTGGGCAAATTTTTCTATATGTAAAGGCCAAGTAACCCTAATGATTTCAGGGGTATTATCTCTGTATTACACCAGCAAAACTGAGACAAAATTTTGTGACAGCACATCTCTGCACCACTAAAAATGACCTAAAAAAGCTTTTTTGATAAAACCTGCACGTAACAGTCTTAAAGGGCTACTTGTCTTTACCGTTGACATTAGAGTGTCCTTTCTTTTCATCCCGAGCTGTCTATTCCTCCACAAGCTAGCTGGAAATCATTCTTTTCCAGGGAAGCATATGGTCTGGCTTTGTGAAGGATAAACCTCATGGGGTAGGTCCTTACTGGTTAAAAGGTTTTCAGAATATTAATCCTGAGAATCTGAATGTACGGGAGAGATACAGGAACGATCAGCTGAATTTTCTCTCACTTCCTGAAGTTTCTGCCTCCTGCCTGCTCGAGGGGGCCATGCTTTCAGAAGGCAGGAGACGATGGCCATTTGAACACAGAAACTGTTTCAAGGTGTCACAAACATGATAATAGAGTTTACTGCTCATTAAAAAATTCCAAATGGACTGTAGCGAGGTATAATTAACAATATTTCTGAGCCTCAGATTCTTTTAAACTAACCTGTCGTCCTTCTTTTTAAAAGCTGAATTTAAGACAGCACATTTTACTTTGGTAGCATTAAACCACAAGCAAATAGTTTTCAAATGATAATGCATTACAAAGCAGGCAGTTTATCTGGTTTTAGAGGTAGGAAGGACAGAAGAGCTGATAAACAAATACTTCTGTGGAACTTGGCCTACTCACTATATCTTTCTCTATAAGCATTAGGAATATTTATTCTGAGAGATTCTAGTACTCTCTACCAACTCAAAGTTGTTTTCTATGCTCTGAATTGCGTGTCACATATTGCATTCAAAATACCTTACAGAAAACTCACTGTCACACATCTAGGGTAAAATCTCTGTCCCCTGTACTCTGTCAAGAGAATATAGTTGGGGATAGACCACTGTGGGTTTGGATTTTTTGGCCTGTAATTTAGTACACATTGCCCGCTTTGATCTGAAGTGTCCTTCATGTCAAGCAGTGCTACAGTGAGCACAGGCAGCATTTAGGGCTCACTCCTGTTCAGATTAAAGCAATGTTAATACTCATTAAATTTTCAAAGCATAGGATGAAACTTTTAGTCAGCCATGGTTTGAATTTGAGACTTACCAAGTCAGGATGGTATAGAGTAACTGGCGTTTTGTTTAAGAAACCTGAGTGTTTAAAAATATACTGAAAATAACCTGTGGATCATGCTTTTAAAGGACAACAAACTGTCGACTGGCACGTGTATGCAGATGTATCCAAACCTTCGAATTTATTAAAGGAACTCAGGCACAGCCCTGCTATCTAATGACTGGGAAATGAAAAAGCATTTTTAGTGCTGGAAAAATAAAAGGGACCCCAGGTAGGAGCAGCTACTGTGTGCTCACTTTGCTTTCTGTCTGAACCGTTAATCCACTTGTGCCGTTACCCTTCATCCCGAGGTGTGCCTCTTGAGGCCCCTGCTCCGACACCCCATGGCCCCGAACCCAAACCTAGGCACCTTCTCTTGTAGGGCTGCATTGTCTGCTCTCTGCTCCCGAGGGCTACAGGGACATCACCTCCTCCTTTCTACAAGAGCAGCTATATTCAGAGAGTCTCGTCTGCCTACCGAAGGGCAGTGTCTGCCTCGAAGAAGCAGTCTTGGGATTTTCAATAATAATAACAACAAAAATACATAATTAGGAATTCTTTCTTGTTTGGCATCACCTGCAGCTCAGCGCCATTGCTGTCAGGGGTCAGTGATGCTCTAAGAGAAAAGCTGCCACTGAAAAAAAATCAGGAGCACTGTTCCTTGTTACTCTTCGAGCAGTTCTACCCTAGCTGGACTCTACTTACTTCACAAGAGCTAATGAGATCTCAGACCTAAGTGGTATGGCCACAGGCAAATAAAAGAAAACACAAATACAAATCTGGGAGATTTCTGTTTGCAATGGTAATTCTTTAAGCAGAAGCACTAAGCTCCACTTATCCCATTTGAATTCTGTGTTTCCAGTCTCTGCTAATAAGAATCACTCATATGAGCTGAGTATTTCCCTCAGTAACCATTCCTGCATTATTAATATCCAACTCCATTTTGCTGGCTAGAATAAGAGCCTTTCTTTAATATGTAGGGTTAGGTTCAAGTAACAGTCTTCCACGGAGACACGTGTTATCAGTCTTTTCCACTAACTGGTCTCAAAGCCTGTCATCAATCTCATCACCAAATCCACATGGTTGGGAAGCTGTTCTGCCCCTCAGAGGCTAACACAGCTAAAGACCTGGACAGCCAAGCCGGGGAAAAGCTGAGGCCAGTGATTGGTGTGTTGGCTGTGGTCCACAGCCAGACCAGCAAGCACGAGGAGACACAAAGCTATGTAACGCTCGTAGAAGAACAAACACGCTACATGTTAAAAGCACATCAGAAGCAAAAACCAGTGACGGAGGCCCATGACTCTGGAATCCTTCAGCTCTTCATCTGTTTTGATGTAAACAGGTCTGTCACTGGAGCTAATCTCTGAAGGACGTGTGTTTACCTTAACTGCTAATTGAGAGATTATCCAAAAACAGACACATGGGGCACGGAATTAGGTACTTCTGATTATAAGAGAAGCAATTTGGTAGTTGGCACTATAGCAAGTTTACCTTTTTTTGCGCTTACTATACCAAGGCAAATAGTCCTTATCTCTAAAGAGGAACTGTACAGAGTCAATGACAGAAAGAACAGGTTGCAGAAAGTCTCTGCTCACCTCGGACTGATTTATTTATGTCAGCTCTTAATCACTCTGAGCTTTGTTATCCAAGTGCAAGATGTGACTCTGAATGAAAGTGTTGGAGGTGTGAGATTTTTTTTTTCTGCATGACAATTTTATTTTATGACATCAAAGTTGATCTCAATTCTGATGGACAGCACAACAGAAACCGTGAGGCTATCAAGCTATGGTTACCCAGTTGTGTCAGAGAGATTTTGTTCTTGTGAAATTCATTCCCCTCCCTGCACAGAGCAAACATCTCACATGCCAGAGAGGGAGGATGTACTGGGACAACCTTAGGACAGGGTTTTCTTTCAATAGCACAAATGTTCTGCTAAAGGCTTTAGCGTACGTTACATGTGTATGTTCTTTACAGGCGACTTATTTATTGGTTACCACTTACTCACTGGCAAGAGAATGGTCATCTAGGGCTTTAATGCAAGACTAAGCAATATATAACACCTACATCAAATAGGTGTTACATTGATCCCTGCTCCACGGACACCCCATGGACACTCTCCTCTCCAAACCCGCCTGGACACTGTGATCCTGGGCCCCCTGCTCTGGGTGACCCTGCTGAAGCAGAGGGGTTGGACAAGATGATTCCATAGGTCCCTTCCAATTCCTATCATGCTGGGATCCTGTGACTCCATTTGCTCTCTGGGCATCCACTGGCTCTAGCACAGTGAGAGGCATCAGTTAGATCTCCTCCCGCTGAATTGAGTCAGGCTAATGACTTGTGGGCTTTTCACTCCAGATCCTTCAGGAACCAGATCCTAACTTTTTTTTGGCAGACAGCTGGACCTAACAGGACAGAATCATGGGCACCACTCCTTAGGCACGTTGACCGGACTGGACTTAGCTCATCACCCTTGAAGAGCCACACTAGCAGGCTGAACACCCTGGACCAGACTGACGTCCCCCCCCCCCCAGCGGTGAGGGGACCCGGCGGCTGGCCCGGCCCGGGGTAGCCCACCCCGCCCCGGGGGGGGGGGAAGGGGGGGTGCCTGCGGGGGGGGGGGGAGGGGATCCATGGGGCGCAGCCCTGAAGAGGGTGGCCAAAGGCTGCTTCCCTCTGGAAACCTCTGGCAGCCGGGACCACAGGTGCTTGGGCTGTACAAGCAGCAACATGAGAGGGCACAGCCTGGAGAGCTTCATTTTCAGCTGACTAACCCCCTTCCTTGGCAAGAAGAAACATTTCCTCGTATTTTTTTAAAAAGCAAGAGAGAGAGCATGAGAGCACAAGGCATTTTCCTCCTCGGCATCTATTCTGAAGCCTGGGAGAAGGCCCTAAAGCCTGTATGCAGATTGGTCTCTTGGGACAAGAGCGTTTTCTCTTGTGGTGGAAACAAGGAGCTTCAGGCTCTTGACCGGGCATTTAAGCAGTGGAGTTTTGCCACAGTTTTGCTACTTTTCTGGAGGAGATGCATAGCAGGAGTGCCCACCCTACTCCTTCCTCTCTGCTCCTCCTTGCTCGTCTTCAGTCTCTGGGAAACAGCTCAGTAGTCTCAGCAACCGTCCCATGCTCTTTGCCTATCTAGGATGACTGGTGACAGGTTTTGTTTCAAACTTCAGGATTTAAGATCCCTTTTTCAGCAAATAAGAAGCATTTTGTAATTTGTGTCCTCCCAAATCCTCAATCCCCTGAGTCTTTTCACCTAGCGTGAGAAGGATTTTACGGGTTTTCCACTCTCTCTTAACCAAACGCATAGAACAAATTTAACACTGCTTCTCAGAGAGTTAAATTGGATTTGTCCAGATGGACACTGTTACAGGCCTCCTTTATGGGTGGGATTAATTTTATTAAAATATAATCCTCCCATGCTCACATTATCCCCTTCAGACATTCTCTTTTAATCTTTTGCAAAGTAGCATTAAAACAGTCTCTGGCATTCATTAAGAATTATATTAAAATGCAGACACACCTTTTTAGGCTACAACTGCTGAGAAAAAGCAAAACTGAGATTTCCTTCTCTTGGAGACCCTCTCCAAGCCAGCTGGGTAGGAACGAGCAAGATGTGGGTGCACCAGTCCCATCAACACGACAACAGCAGGGGCACAAAGTAACCCTGTCACCACTCAGCCACTTTCCTCCTGGGACAGAGGCACAGTTTATTCTCTGCCTCCCAGTCCCGGACATCAACTCAAGGTGCTCCGCAGCCTTGCTCTGTGGGAAGGTCTACAGAGGCTTTTGTGATGTTCCATCTCCCCCCAGAGCAGTGCAAGGTCTATGCACCACTCAAATCCCCATCAAAATAGGGCTTAGGTAATACCCTTGGCAGAAGGGCGAGTTCCACCCACATTCCTCTGTGCTCATCTGGGCTGGAGAACCAGAACTGGAAAGCTGCATGTGTGGGGTTTGGTTTTTTTTCTTGAATGCTTAGAACTAAATACTTACCGTGCACCTAGTTCGGTTTTGTTTCTGTCCGTAAAGCCAGAAGTTACGACCCAAGTGAAAGCAGTTTATGTTCTAAATTTAGAATTCCAAGATTGAGTTTAAAGAATAAAAATGAGAAATCTTTGCCATTCATTAATCTTGGACCAGGAATAGTGAGAGAAACTTCCCACTTATATTATTTGCCTCAAAAGAGACTCTCAAGTTTCCAGAGCCCTGTCAGTTATAAACACGCACACCTTGTATGAATAAACAAATCTCTTCTGACCAGTCTCCTGCCTTCTGGCAAGCCCTACAGTATGAGTAGTCTGCTATTAGCGGTAGCATGGTAAAGTCCACATGAGAAATAAAAGTGAGAAATAAAGGAGAATTAAGTATATAGAGTACGGGAAAAGGTAAAGGCCTACTGGAAAGTCAGAGAAGAGCAAAGAGAAAAGCAGTGTTCGCAATTATTTTGCTCTTAAGCAAAACACAAAACCTTGGCAATAATATTATACATTCCAGCGTATAATAAGCCTTGAAGAAAATAAGATCCTTGGTATATTTTGTAAAAACCTTATTGCCTAATGTTGTACTACCTCTGGTACTAATACACCTCAATTGATTTGTGGGAAACAGAAGCACATTTTTAGTACGTGTTGTTACAGAGACGTGGAATGAACCTACCCAAGCCCAGCTAATAGAGGGAGCTGCAGGTAACTAGGAGCTCCGAGGATGAGCTGGGAAAACAGACACTCGAAAGAGGAAAGTGAACAGTAAATATCATGTTTGTGAAACAAGAGTGGGACTCGCTATGACAATTTTAACCACTCTTCTTGACTGAAGCATAAACCTCCTCCTTGTCTCTAGCATCAGCTGTGGATCTGAAGAAATCTGTCCAGCCACCTGCTCATCATTCTTCACCAAGGACATTATCCAGACCCAAACTACTACTGCACAGGATCCACCCATCCAGCTCTCCCCTGCAGCCTGGTACTACTCAGCCCCCTTCGGATGAGGCCCGCAGGAATCTGGTAGGTGCACTGCGTGATACTGTCTGGGCAGCATGGAACTGAAATTCCTCAGCATGCCCAGCTCCTGGCATCTTTAGGGACTGGTACCTTCGATTGCCACAGCTACACTCTTACCAGAGTCTCAGCTAATTAATTCAAAATCAGAATTTCCCAACCCTTTTGCTTTATCACTTCACAGTCTGGAAACAAGAGCAAACACATTTCTTACAATGCATGCTAGCCCATATCACCAGAGGGCCTGAAGAGGCGGCCTTTTGGTTCAGCAAATGCTACTGCTCAAAATGTGCTTCATCCTGATAGCAAAAAAACTACTTTAACTTATTGTATATTGCAAAGATTTACCCGTTTGCTTCATGTCACCTGCTTGCATTAGGAAATTACTGCCATTACAGGGGAATACATTTCCACTGTGATATTATAGATACACATTTTTTTCTGGTTGTGAGATATACGTGCATAGCTGTAAGTAAATACATATGAGTGTCATTCCTACAAAATATGTATCTAAATAATCCGATAACCAAAAAGAAAACTCCCTCTCATGTGAATTTACACTCCCACTCCAAAACCAGTGCCTCCCATAAACCCCCAGCAACACTTCCTATTTGTCCTACACAGTTCTCCACACACAGCACTCGACAAGTCCTAACCCACCAGCTTGGCAAGGAGAGGAACACACTGTGGCGAGCTCTGAGCTGTGTGCACGCGGGCTGTCAAAACTGATTGGCTTTGGACAACGAGCTCTAAAGTTACTAAAGGGAGAAGGGGAGGAAGGAGACAAGGATTAATAGATGGTGTAATTGCATATGCTTAGAAAACCTTAGAAAACAAGGCTAGGGGAATGAAATATAAACTATTTGATGAAAGCTGCAGGAGAGATGCAAGAGAAGCTACTTAAAATAAGAACAGCCAATAGCCAGAGACAAGGCAAGCGATAAAGTGTTGAACATCATCATAAATAGACAGCGTTTACTGCAGGTTAATCTGCTGGTGTTTAACTCTTAGCTATTGAGAGGATAAGGACTGAACAGATAAGGCTTTACAAATGAAAACTGTATTTTCAGGTCTCTGCTGGTGGGGACATGGGTGGTATTTCCGGAGAGCTGTTATGTTTTTAAGGGAAAGCAAGTCATGGTATGAAAGGCAGTGATTTCTGGTGATCCTGTTGATCGGAATAACTAAAAGGAGCTGGAAAAAAGCAAATCCCCAGAAGCAATGCTATTCACACAGCAATATGAAGGAAATTAGAGGGAAAAAAAGGCAAATGAAATAATTAGATCTAATTACTAAATCTTATGAAAAAATGTTAAACAAAAACAATCTTAAAAAAATAAATTAGCATTTCAAAGGATATATTTTTCCCCTTTTAATGATCTCCTCAACCAGCTTTAGATACAGCTATTGCCGGTACTAAGCAAGAGTTGCACCGTGTCTGCGGGAACAGAACGGTCCCAGACTGTCTGCAGGTGTCTGTCTGCACCTCAGGCTGTGCTTCCCAGCAAAGGATGATGATGCAAGGCCAAGCCCATGGGCTTGAAAGGTACTTTGGAGGCATATCCCAAGAAGAGCTCATTGGCCCTTATCTCCTCTCCTCCCCTCTCCTCCTCTCTCTTTCCCTGCATTGCCATGTGAAGTGTGTAGTAACATTTACTCCAGGTCAATGGGAGGGAGCCAAAGGCTGAGGCTTTAGCTCCATTGTGCTGGTGGTGGATGGTTGGCTCTTTCTCTCCATCCTTCCCTGTCCCTTGATGTGATCGTCCTGAGTTTGGGGGATGCACCACAGCAATAGAACCAGCATCCACAAAGAGAGACGTGCTTCCCGTGGGAGCAGAGACTGGCTGGCTAGAGGCAGCCAAGGGACTCAGCTGTTAATAGTTGTGAGTCAGAAATGTGGCTTCCTCAGAGCTTCTCCATGGAGCTGGAGTACCAGGCAGGAATACTGAAGGGAAGCATCAGGAAACACAGGAGTTTTCAGTGGCTCAGGAAAAAGAGCAGGGGAATGAAAGGGTATTTTGGTGGTAGCTGAGGTGTGGGATTTGAAGAGGTTATCACTGGGGAGTCTGTTTTACTGGAGGCTGAGGTGCAAGCACCTTTTAAGAATGGTGAGTGGTTGGCACAGTTTACCAGGCTGCCACAGACCTTCCAGAGGGGGCTGCCAGGTAGGAAAATGCTGATGCAAAAAGATTGAGAGCTAGTGTTTTTAACAGCCATTTCCTCAGTGATATTACATATTCTGGTTTTACTTACTTCAGGGAAGTGACGACTGAACAGCCACAAGCAGAATTATCTCATTTTGCAAATACAGGAACAGGCTCAGGAAAAGACACAAGGTGGTTCGTTTGATTCATTCTTGACATCAGAGTCTGACTGCAAAGAAGAAAAGAGGAAGAGTTTGTAAGTTAAGGGACCAGCCTACGGTTCTTCGACCTTCACTCATCAGTGTCAGCCTTTCGCCCTGTTTTGCCACAGCCTATCTACGGGTGATCTGAAGTGATTCATTTCACTAGGTTTTCATTCCTAATGCAACATAACAACGAGACTCAAGATAATTTCTCTGGATCTTCATCCCCGGTGCAACAAAACAAGGCTATTGTGGAAACAACCGCTTCATTCATGTCGTGAAGCGATGAGAAAATACAATAAAACATGCAATGTAAATTCCAAGGGAAAAGTTGACTGACATGAAACCACATAAACCTCGAAACAGCTTCATTTATGACTGGCCTGGTACTGAACATACTCTAGCTCACAAAAACTAACTTACCAAAAAATCATGCCATGCTATTACCAGAATGGATAAATTCATTTACCACTGCATTGTGACACAACCTGGAAGATCTCTGTCAGATAGTGTAATTGAGAGATTATTTCACTGCAGTCAGATTAAAAAGTAATTAAAGTGTCTCGTGTTAATTTTTTTTTGCTTGGATTCCTACTGAAATATAAAGAAATAGGCTCCTGTCTTGTTCGATTCTTTCCTACCCTGTAGTGTATTTTCAGAGCATTTTAAAATAATTTCCAACAGCCAAAGATTACCTGCAAAATCTTTAAATTATTGTTGTGAAATATAAAAGGCTGTAAGAACAGGAACAGTCGTGGAATTAAAAAACAAAAACAGGGCTGGAAAAAAAGACAATAAAGAAAATCAGAGGTGTTGCTGCTAAAGTAATGCTTCACCGCTTAGATCCAGTCAGCTTAAAATCCATTTAACCGAGTGCAAACTACTACAGGGGCACTTTGTTCCAGTCAGGTATATGCCAGTTCCAAGTGGGTAAAATAAAGTGAAACAGTAGGAGATTAAACTTGTATTTACACAAATGCTGCATTACCTTAATTTCAATTGGAGACACTTTCTGGGCAGGTTCTCCCAAGAACATTGCTTTTTTCTCAGGGTAAGCCTGACTATATTAAGTAACAGAACTAAGTAATTTAATGAATTGGAGGTTACTGAAATGTGGTACCTGGAGTGAATGCCCTGGCACAAACATGAGACACAAAAGATGAAATGAAAACACATCTTTGATGGGGGGACAACTTCTACCCAAAGGCTTTCATCTACTCCTACTATATAAGAGAAAGGGAACATAAAAAAATTGAATTTCAATTTAAAGCTATTGATAGGTGATGATTGGTTACTACCAATAAACTATTCCATAAGCAGAGGAACCAGCAAAGCCTGTTTTCTTATGCGGTTGTGTCCTATGTGCCCTGTCAGAGCTAAGGCCCAGGCTGCCCAGGGCAGTGGTGGAGTCCCCGGGATCCCTGGAGGGGTTTCCAAGCTGTGGAGCTGTGGTGCTGAGGGCCACGGGTCAGTGGTGCCCTGGCAGTGCTGGGTTAATGGTTGGGCTCAATGACCTGAGAGGTCTCCTCCAGCCAAAACAGTTCTGTGACTCAGTGTGTAGACAGGTTGGATCTGATGTACACAGCAGCTGCAGAGTCAGAAGACAAGCAGAAGAGGTAACTGCTGGGATCCCACTGTAGCAGTTCCCTGAAGGGGCAGTGAGGAGGTTTGGTGTTCTCTCTGCTTAGCTGACAATTTTCAGGAAATTTCTGTAACTACAAATACTCCTAGTCCCTGTGTAATATAGTTCAAAGTTGATGATTGAGTTAAAAAATCCGTGTGAAATGAAAGACATCCAGCCATGTAAGCTTCACCTCCTTCGGCAAAGGAATAGTGCGCAGCAGTTCCCCCTGTACATGTAGGTGTTTCAGACAGTGCAGTGTATATGGACATCCTGAGGTTTTTGCAGGCAGGCACACGGAGGAATGGACAAACACATCGTGCTTCTCCACAAAATACTGCTCCCTAAGCTAAGACAGGCCTGTGAGGAGAAAACAGAGTTCCACTTCCCGTCTCGTACTTCAGCCGATGGATAATGCTGTTCTTAGCATCCTTTCCATGGAGGAATCAATGAGCTCGCTCTCACCGGGGAGGTGGAAAGACTGGTCACAGCAGCTTCCTTCTAGGAGGCAACTTAATGTGATGAACGGGTTTCTAATTTGCAGTTGTCTCAGCTGCAGCAACAATAGAAGCACTGACCCAAGGACAAACTGTCAACAAAATGCCCAGTCACAGAGCAAGGACCTTCTGGGACACCGAACTTTACACCCATATTTGAATTTATCAGAAGATGAAAAGCTGCTTTTATCAGAAATTTCAAAACATTTCTGTGTGTGGTCTGGAAATATTTGCAATGGGCATATTTCACATTTTGCAGTTTTCTAAGCATTTTTAATTAAAAATCATAGAAAGATTTAGCAAAAGCTTTCAAGTCTTGTAAACTCAAATGAACTATTATATTTCCAGGATGGTTTGGTAACTAAATTAACTTGCCCTTGTGAGAAACTGATTTGTTTTGCCAGTATTGATAAGAGGAGCTTGAAAAGGCAATTTTTTGACAGATCTTTTCATTATTTCACTCGAGGCTCCAACAGGCATCTTGATGTAATGGGAGCCACACAAGGACTTTCCTCCCGTTGTCATTAATTCAGTCAGAATCGTCATGCTAAAAATACTCGACATCTTTGCTGCTTTCGATGCCATTGATTAGGGAGAAGCTTTCACAGACCTGGCTGCGAGATCTCACCAGGATGACTGAGTTACACTTTCAGGTGGCTTTGATCACTCCCAGCAGACCTGCAGCTTTTCTCCCTTCACTCCTGACCTTTCACCATTCCTATTCAAGAGCACTCCAGAAAGTCTTCTGGGAAGGAACTTGCAATGCCCTGAGCTACAATGGCAGCAAGACAGTGACAGCACCCGGCTCTGCGCCCCAAGGCTGCCTTGTTCCCAGCCCTTCTGCTGCCTGCAGGGAATTTGAAGCCTGCGGAATGAAAGGCAGACGGTGTGATGGACAACCTCTGATCCCTATCGGCGAGTGACACAGTGTAGACCGGTAGCTCTTTTCAGTATATGATAAAATGAATTGTGCTTTCACTGTCACCAAATTAATTCTTCGGTTTAGCGTTTGCAGAACTGAAGATGGTTTGCCAGTTCTGTCTAAACCACTGGAAAATAGTCATGCTGTCAGTCTGATTTTATACCCTCTTCCTTCATGTTTGCATGAGAACATTATCAGTTCAAGGAAAGGAGGCTCTAATAAGTACAGTGAAGAATATACAGGGATTTATTTTCATAGTCTAACATTAGTTTAGAGTTATATGCAAGAATAGAAAAGGAAAATTGAAACTAACTTCAAAAATAAAGCCAAAATAAACTTTCTGAAAGTAACAAGACAACTAAATAAAAACAAATAGTTTCTGAAATAAACGAAACCCAGAACCATTGTCCATGAAAAGAGTGGAATTGTGGGCTAAAACTCCAGCTATTCTGAATCCCATGACTGAAGTGTACTCCTCTGCACATAACGTAGTTTATCTTCCGCTCCAAATATTAGTCTCAGTGAAGTGGGGAATCCTTAGCATCAAATCCGCTGACTTATCCTCATTGTCTGGAAAAGTACAGTTGAATCTTCAACCTGTACTTTAGTACACACTCTAGATGAGCTCAAGACTTTGCTATTATTACTTGAAGAAACCTCTTTACTTTATATTTCCTCTGTGAGAACTTCTAGAAGCTCCATCCTCCCAGTTTCCACATTTTGAGAACAAATGAAGTGCCAGGTGATTGGACCTCATGCTTGAGTAGAGCGAGATGTTTTCAGTGGGAGTTTGGAGGGAATACATTTGTCCTTTCACACCAAAACTGCCTCATGAAATGCCTGTTGCCTCATCTGCGATTACCAGGGTCAAAGCTGGACACAACCTCGAGACAAGGCTGTAGCTGACAGGCTCTGTTTGTGCCATAGTGGGAAGTCCAAGCTGCTCTCTGGGCATGAGGCAGAGCGTGTTCTCATCAGCGTGGAGCGCTGACGTCATTTTCCAGAGCTGCAGGGTGTGATGGTGTTTGGTTACTGAAGCAATTCCTGTGCCAGGTACAGTGCGGCAGGTGGGGAGCGGCGGATGGATGGGATGGGATGGATCTCTCTGAGACTTGTGCTCCGGGTCCAGTGCTGGGTGCTTCTGCTTTCCAGCTGGGCTGTGCCTTCCCCTGCTGTTTCTCTGGTTGCCAGGAGGGACAGAGAAGATAAATGAAAGGGCAGAGCATTCCGAGCCCTCATTCAGGCTACGGTTGCTGGGTGGGTTAGGTTCCCAGATTGGGTGTCTCCGCTGTTTCTGTGACTCCCAGAAGGACAATGGAGATGGATGGCATGGCAAAGTGCTTTATAGCTTTCATTCATGCTCCAGCGTCTTCCCTGCTCCGCTACAAGATTCCCTGACATCTGAGGCACAGG
Source organism: Ceryle rudis (assembly GCA_033439905.1). Taxonomy (NCBI): domain Eukaryota; kingdom Metazoa; phylum Chordata; class Aves; order Coraciiformes; family Cerylidae; genus Ceryle; species Ceryle rudis. The sequence continues at coordinate 56,044 of JAAGNO010014465.1, read as the reverse complement.
AGGAAAGTGCCTAGTGTATCAAACTCCTCTGTATTAAAGATGGTATGAGGGTAAGACTTCTTGTAAGTGTTGTTTTTTTCCATAAACAGAGACATGCTTGTGTGTCATCAGCCTCCAAGAGATGGTCGCAAGCTACTAACTATAATTTAGATAAAGGTTTAAGTATCTGTTATTGCTGCCTTTCTTGGACTAAAGAAGAAGGGAATTAGCTTAAAAAGGAGGGGTTTAGAGGCAAAGAACACTCAGCTCTGCTACATCCAGCTGAGGGAGGAAGGGAGGGAGGCTGGAGCACGAGAAGGAAGTCCTACGGAGAAGTAGCAGTGGGAGCAGCAAGCCTAAGAAGACGCAGAGAGACAGAGAGATCTGTTACTGTGGGAAGTGGTCACCACAGTAACTGCTTCCTGGACATCCTGATCTTCTCAGCAACAGCAGAGACCTCAGCTTTCCAAAGGCACTTACTATAGGCAAAGGAGGTTGCTGAGCCACGGCTGCAGCCTTTGGGAACAGACTCTTTTGCTTGTGCCTAAAGCCAGCAGCAGGGAAGACAAAGAAGCAACGCTTCAAGTTTCTCCATGTTCCTTTTCCCCATTCCTGGTATAAGACACCCAAGGGCACTAGGAAATTGTAGAGCGTGGCTGCAGAGCTTCCTTGTGTTGTAGACCTTCAAAGTAATCAGCAGAGAACAGCTAATGGCTAAGATTTAGATACTGCCTGCTACAAGGAGAGAAGGATTTCATCATGTGTGTGGTATCTGAGTTTACAATCATGTGGACATCAGTAATGGTCCCCAAAGACGCAGAATGAAGGCCAGGGAGGGGATTTCCCCGTTTTGGCACCAGTAGTCGCCGCATTGGTTGGAGGTGTACTGTGAAACCCGCCCTTTGATGTCAGAGAGTGGGTCAAGGGAGCTATTCTGTCAGGGCAGGGATTATCTTTTTAAAGTGTTTGTAAGATACCTGACAAGGGAAGGGTGGGGTCTTCCTCTGATAGAAAAGGCAAGAAGAACAGAGCCCTTCAGGAAATCTCCCACTCAGCAAGAGGAGCTTAGTCTCATTAAAGGGACATGAGGATGATACATTGTGTAAGCTGATTAACATTTACGCAAAGAACACTACTGCTTTTGAGAGATTCTCAGAAAGGGTGCCTCTTTATAGTGTGAGGAAGCTGAAAAAATAGCACATAGCTTCTGTTTAAAACAAACCTCCAACCCAACAATACTAGGTGTAATAAACCCCTTGTTTACACTACCGCAAAAAGAGTTGCCCAGTAATTCAAAAGAGAGCTCCCTGTTTGCCTGGATTTGTCTTCCTGTGCATTCCTCATAGATGGAGTGGTTTAACAGAGTAGAAACCAAAAAGATAAACAGACAAATCACTTCAGACATACTTAATTGAAACTTAATTTAATGCTTCTGAAAGGCACTGGATTAGCAACATTGGAAATTGAATTATTCATCTTCAGAACAAGAACGCTCCGTGCAGTACCGATGGCACCTTTTCATCTGATCCCCTGAACAGGCCTCCACAAGGAACAACAGAAAACCTTCAGATGAGATATACAGTTTTTTGCTTCTCTGATGCAATTGCAGCTGTCACTTTTTTGTTTATCTGGGGATGAAGGGGAGGAGCTGGTGCTGGTAATTTTGACGTACTAGGATCTGAATTGAAATGACTGGGCTATAGAACATCATCAGATCCATGGAAGCTCCAAAGGGTTTCCACGACTGACTGATGGTGGGTTTCGGCTGGTAACCCATAATGCAAAGGACCCGGTTCCCATGACCAGCTCTCTTAGCAGTTTCCAGACTATTTTGTTGCCAAATTGGCCTTTGTTTCTGATAGATAAAACTATCCGCAGTTGGGATACCCCTGTAATTTCAGAGATGAAATCAGCTCTTCTCTCACACAAATGTGTACTCATATAATCAGCCTGGCTTAGTTTTTAAAGGTATCTTCAAAGACTTTTTAATGGGCAGCGCTGGCTCTCCTTAGGCTGGTTGCACACTTCAAAAAGGGGGAGTTAGGGCACGGTCAGACAAGCTCTGGCAAATCTAGCTTTTGCTTTTGCAGTCTAAGAAATTACTGCCCCCAGCTCTCTGTTCAGCCTCCTCCTCGAGGTTACCGACACTACCCCGGGTTCCGTAGGGAATTGGCCGAGACATGCAACTCCATTCCCTTTGGCTGACTTGGTTCCGTGTGCCCCAGCCTGCGGGAGCCACCTGCTGCAGCTTCTACCACAGCTGCCATTTCTGCTGCGAACGTGGAGAAACGTGAGGCTCGGCCACTGCAAACGGCAGGACGTCTGGGGAAAGCCAGATCAACCAGGACACAACAGGAGCCAAGGAAACCTTGATCAGCATGAGCGAAGGTCATGTCTCCGTTGGTTTCTGTACGTCCACACCTTCTGCCATGAAGACCTATGTCTATAGACCGTGTTTATTTTTCTAACAGATTCTAACGTGCAGCTCACCTCTGACAGGGTCCTACTTGGACAAAACCCAAAGGCCAGAGCTGATACCACGTTTATGATTGTGCTTCGAGGTCCTCAGGAAAACATCCAAGCAAGAAGGATCTCTAAACCAATCCCAGACTGTGGCCATATAAATGTAGGATTTAGGGACAAACTCAGAGCTTATTTCCTAATTTACGGGCAGGAATAATGTGCACATAAATGACTGGGCTTTTGTTTATAATGAATTTGGAGCATAGCATATGATCTAGGATAGGTAAAATAGTCTGTCAGGAGTGAGAACTGTCACTCAACCCACTGAAGCACACTAACAATTTAGATAGGTAATTAAATTGTTTACCTTAATCAGGAAAAGGCTTGTGAGGCTTTGAGAATCTCCTTCTATTTTGTAGTCAAGATATAAAACGTTCTCTAATGGGAGTGAAGTTTATGGGGGGAAAAATATTTCCTCTGTGTAAGGATATTTGTGAGAGGAATTTCAATTGAGGGCACTTCATTAACAACAGGATCTCTAAGCATCCCTTTCTGTTGTGCTTTCCCATGTGTGAAGGTACTGTTAAATAAAAATAACTGGAAATATTAATGGGCATATATGATCAATTTGCTGGGATCTGTAAGTGAAACCTCAGACATGCTTAATGCTCATGCTTCAAGCTTGCTTGCTTTCAAACGTTCCACAGAGTCAAATTAACTGCCGTGGCTCCCTGTCAATGGCCAGCAGCAGGCATATTGCTCAGTAGATCCAAATGTGACATTTCAAATTGTTATTTAATCCATAAGGAAAGGAGAGATTGTCACATCTTGATATATTTAGTATTGGGAGATTGATAAAGGTTCACTGCAGCTCTTAGAAATAATAGAATGTTATTGAATCAAGTGAGGCTCATGCAGGGTGTGCTGTTGTGGCTGTAAATTAGAATTACAACCCACGGTGACAGGTCCACAGTGGAATTGTCTTTCTAATCTCGGGTTGTTTTTACTAAGCTGCCTTTCTGGAAAGGTATGCATATTATGAAATATTTCTGTTCCCTGCACTTAATGTATGGGTAAAGTATGTGCTAGTGCTCTCTGTGAGGCTCCGGGGTCCATAAAGACGTAAGATATGTGTTGGATTGTAGTTTTATTAGATTGGTCACCACATTTTGAGTAAGGATTGATAAAATGGTATTTTTTTTTCCTAAACGTTGCCATGTTTCTAAATGTTCCTTTTCTTCCTCTAAATATTGACACTTTGGTGATTTTTTTTTTTTAAAGATGGGAAATTAATGATGTGACACATTTTTAACCCTTCTTTTTCTAAGAAAATATATTCTATGCTATTGCACTTTCTGCCTCACTCTGTACAAGTGCTTCTCGTCCAGTAGTAACTTAGATCCTGTCAGCCAGCTTCAGTGAAGTTTTGCAAGGGATGGACATTTGACAGATATTAAGTTCCTACAAAGTTTATAAAAAGATTTGACCAAGTAGAAAAGACAAATCCTTGTGACAGAGACACCTTTTAAATCCCTCCATTGAAGGAAAGGTGCAACGTGAGCTCAAACCTTGGCAGACCAGACAGAACACACGCAAGATCAATCTTGCGCTGCAAATCCAAAGAGACCTTCATTTATATCTGCTGTTCACAGAGCTACCCGTTGGCTGAGCAGCCTGTGCTCTCCCCCTGCCCACTGAATGTGTCCCTCTTCTGTTGTGCCTCAAAGCAAAGAGTCCAATAATATTTCTGGGCAAATCTAACCCTTCACCGCTGTGGAAAGGGGCAGCTCCTCCCTTCTGGTGGCCCTGCTTCTGGCCATCCTGTGGTGCCATCCAGGTGGTTCAGCTCACTAGCCTTAAAAAGAAATCATTTGCTTTGCTGGTGTTTTTTTTCTGGATTAGGAGCAGAATGAGTTCAGAGCACGTCATACGAGTGCCAGGGCTCGCACTGGGGAGCGGCGAGCGTGTGTTAACAGCGGCAGGGTAGCAGCACTGGGCTGCTGGATTGATTCCGTTTGATGAGGAGTTTTATTGTAAGGTCACTCTACCTCTGCCAGAGATTATTCGCACACGAGTTCTGTACGGTTTAATTTCTGCTCAGTGATATTGTATCTTTAGTCAATTTGACTTGGCTGTCCTAGCGGGATCTGTTTCAACATGAGACCTTTGTGGCTGATAAAAGAGCAGGCCACAGATAAGGCACAGAAAACAGAGACTTTGTCTATATAAAAGAAAGAATATTGGAAATTCAGGAGGTGAAGAATCACACCACTACCACTTACTACGGGCTTTGACAGAGAGGGCGATCTGGTGCATTTAGCTGCGCCAGGGAGGTGGCCAACGGTGCTTCTCCTCCCTTCTCCACATCACCCAAAGCCGTGCCCACCGACCCCACGGGCAGGCAGTGGTTGAACACAGGCCAAGCTCCCCCCCAACGAAGGCAGGTGAACCGACAGAACCCCCCGTGCTGCCCTGCTGCTCCCCCCAGCTGGGCTGGCAGCGGGAGTGCCGATGTCTCCCTGGTCCAGGCAGCTGCCCTTTGTGACTCAGGATCACAACTCCGGCAGCAATTAGATCTGGGCCTGTTCGGAGAGAGTTATTACACTGAAGATGTGTCTGTTTCAACTATGGAAATGATCCAATTGTGAACAAAAGGCTGGGAATACTATTAACGGAAAGACATTTCTTAGAAATTGGAAGAAAAGAATAAATGAGGATGAAAGATCTCCTGCAGTTAAATGTGCAGTGATCACCACTGTAAAGACACCATTAAAAAGCCACAGAGTTCTAGCTAATATTGAAACTGATGGCAACAGCTGAACATGATCAAGAATCTTCTACAGGAAAAATAAATATTTCCAGTATCGGTAAATATATTTCCACGTGGAACAGTTCAGGCGTTGACATCTTAGACACTCGTAGATTATACTGGGTATTTAGTTAATGCTTGGCTTTGACTTGTATAAAATACTGATGGCAATCATTGGCTGTCCTGAGCAAACTGGACTTTAGGTAGTACAGAGGGGTTGTTACTATTTTTAGCCTGGTTTAGAGGTTCACAGATCCCACATGTGTGCATGTGTCAGGCTGTCTCCTCCTCTCCGTGTACATCTTACGTCTGTTCATTTGTCTCAACCGAAGTCACCAGAAGGGTGATCTTACAGAAATTAAGATACCTTTTTCTCATGAAAACAGGCAAATAGAAAAAGCACTTGCTACATGAAAGCACAGAAGATGAGTCCAGCTGTTAGTACATCCCTGCCCAGAATCCATTTACTGGGGAGAAATGGGATTACTCCACCCTCAGGTAAAGGTCGAACCTTCTTAGACATCAAGAGAATCCAACCATGAAGCACAAATCTGTAGGAAACAAGGCTTCTGCCTTTCATGTAATCCATTGCTATAGTACCATTAAAACACTAATCCAGATATCTTGCTTTTCATGCAGTGGCTTCTGCAAGATGTGAGTATACCTGTGTGTTGTGGGTTAACCCCAGCAGGCAGCTAAGCCAGACCCAGTACCCTGTACCAATAATATTTAGTTTTCAGTGTAGTAATGAAAGCGACCACTCCTGCCATAGCTTTTTTGTAGCTGAAGACTCCGACTGTCTCAGTGAAGCAGCACCCAAGACAGCCACACCATATATATGAATACATGAGGAATATATGAACAGGAGTGCCCTACAGAAACATAAATTATACAGAACAAAGGAACCTTCTCAGGCTACAAAGCATGATATGAAAATTGGAGCTGCACCAGCCACCTTTAGATTCCAGCACTGCAAACTGTCTCAACTGCACTTTGTAATGAAGCGGAGCTATCACGGCAGCGTTGAAGATACAGGGAAGGCCGGAAGCAAACTGCAGCAGCGGGGAGCTCCTGACGGCAGAATTCCCCTGCTAAGGTGCAGTGTGAGTTGACCTGTGTTGCTATGACTGAAATTACTGCCAGATTCGAAGTGGCTAATTTACCTCTCCTTTGTGTGTCTCTCTGCTACGCCACCGTTTGCCACAGAGGCTCTCTGGGCTGCATCCTGGTAAACAAAGCTAATAGGGTAGCAGAGCCTCTTTCAGCTATCGACTGGCTGTCTTGGCCTTCCTGGACGTGCTGCACGCTAGAGAGGCTGGAACAGGAATCAAGTAAAGACTTCAGATGGCCAGCAAATCAAGAACTGTCAACATGCTGTGGTACTCTGGGCAAACAAGATGATTATGGTCATTTCAAACTGTAAGGCTCCTCTTTTCACTGAGGTGTAATTTTCCCTGCGGGAAGCTTATCAGAATTTCCCATTGTGTATGCCTATAAAAAAGATAGAACCACTGATTTCTTTTTTAGGTTTACAAAGATTAAAGTTATCTAAAAGAAAATCCCTCTTCTTTTTATTCGTTGTTCTCAACTAGTTTTAGATCACATTTTAAACTTACAAACTGCAGGCTTACATTTATTGATGATTTCTACCATAAAGAACACGCATTACATTTAATATTGCCTCAATTAAGTGTTTGCATTTCCTCCACAACTTTTCATTTTCAGTAAAGCATCTGTTGATCAAAGTATTTTACCGTGGCTATGCAAAGCAATTCTAAGCATTTTGTTGTGGTGAAACCAACACAAAATGTATTTAGCAGCAGGCAGGATTTACAGGACAGGACAGTAGGACAGAGCCAGGTTTATAAACATACCAAATTCCTTGTTGTGGAAACATTTCCTAGTACCTAAATCTTGCCTGAAGTCTCAGCCCCTCCTGACAGCTGATAGAGGGTTCACATCTCACTTCTGCCCCATCAGGAAAAGTGTCTAGTCCTGCTGGGAACCTGCACCAATTCAGCTCATTCTAATGAATCTGTACTGGCACAGAAGAAAGACCACCCCGGTGGTTAGCATGGTAGCCACGGGCTAATTCTGTGATCCTGAGCAGTCACTTTGAGGCAGAATGGCTGAAGAACGCAGTAAGTAGTCAGTAGGATTTCCAGAGGCACTTGAGGGCTTGTTTGCCACAGAGAACAATAGAAATCAGGCACCTGGTGCTTTCAGAAAGCCTGTCCAGGTGCCTATGGCCATGGCTAGACTGCAGAGCAGCTGCGCTCCCTGCCTCTACTCCTTGGTGTGCACAGATTCCCTTCCCATGGAAACCAAGGCGCAGGGTGGGGAGAGGGGGATGCTCTGCTCAGAGGCTGCCCTTTGAGACAGATGACACTCTGGGGAGCACTCCTGCAGCCCTTCCTACATCTTCAAGCATCTAAAGAGTTTTAAGCTTCTCAACAAAGCGCCCAAGTACATTAAAAATCAAGCCCTTTCAGGAAAATAGAGATAACAATTCTTATCTCACATTGCCATTATGAAGAAAAATACATCACCAGCTTTGCAGAACTCAGAAGCCAGAAGCCCTACAAACACCAACCAAGAAGCAGGTGACTCTCGGTCTATGGAGGGGCTGCATGACCAGCAGGGAAGAGAGGCTGAGGCAGTACTAGTGCTCCTATTAGTGCAGCTCTGCACAGCATGGAGCTCCCATCCCCAGCAGTAATATTCCTCCTGGTGACGTGAGCAATAGATGACATCTTCCCAGAATGGAAAGGTGTCACGAACAGGCTGCTTCTGGGCGCCTTCTCCATCCCCAATGGCCATATAAACTCTTACACACACATTTAATCTACCTTGGATTGCTGGTTCTCCAAAATAACGTCCGACTTATGCCCAGAAAGTTCTGTGGCTAAGCTCCACTTCTGCACTGAACTGTGGGAGTTATTTATAGCTATAAATGAGGATGATTTTTGAGAATCCTGTCTCTATAGAAACTGGTGGCAGACTAGACCAAAGAGGCTTCTTAGAGGAAAGGCCCTGCTCTTTTCCCTTCGTGGGTGATGCCAAAAAGAACTTGAACTCCTTGTTGGCTGGTAGGGAAGAATGCATTTGGCATATTTGGTGTTACTGATTTCTCTTCCATGAGTAAAAATGTAAACATTTACAACTGACAGTATTTACTTACATAAAAATATTTTCCCAGTCGTATTTCAGCTGGGCCCATGTGTTCACTTCACTTACATTCCAAAAAACCAAGGGAAATTCCAGCGCGCACACACAAAATTGCATTAGGATGGTGTTAAGGTTGCTGACTCTCATTCCTAAAGAACACAAAAACTAAAAGTGCAGGAAATCCTGAGTTAAGGTTCTTTTACAAACTTTAGACATAATTTCCTTTTTCATACATAATACTTCCTTCAGTGCTGGTGGAATCAATTTGTGGCTGGCTGTTCTGGCACCGGGACAATGATGTGGCAGCAGAATACAGCAAATCTGCGCGGACCCATTTCGTTTCCACTTGTACGTGTGGTATTACCATAAGGCCAAAGCTTTTAAAAGCACGTAGTGATTTTGAGTACTTAAAGCTGAGAAGTCTGAAGTGCTCTGATTTTTGGAGATCGCTGCCAGAAGGAAAACTGAGAATCATTTAAAAAAATTGGAAAATCCTACACGGAGTAGGAATCCTGATAAGAGATGCACTTTCAGGTAATTGCCAGTCATGGCCAAATTGCTTGCTGTAGAGAGATTTTAACTTCTTTCCAATCCCTAATAATTCACTTTTCTCAAGGCACCTCATGAAATCCAAGCATTACAATAAACAGGAGTCTTTCCCTGAAGGGAACTCCTGCTGTGGAAGATAATAGTAACTTGCATTAGCACGTTTCCTGTAACCAGCAGGGTCTGCGTTACGGGTGCAGCCATTAAAAGCCCTTCACCTACTGAGGTGCTATCAGTTTCAGGGGCAGGTTCCATACTTTGAGGCCTGCCACTGAATTGTGCTTCTGCTGGGGAAGGAAGCAATAAATGCTTAGATGCTGATAGCAACATTCCTCACTATTTTAGAACAGGAAGCTAACGAGCAACATGCAGCTGGAACTGCAAGGAATGTCCCAGTAATCACTCTGAACATGGTTATGGCTTGGAACTTGCCCAGCACGGCAAAGGCAGCACTGCAGCTCATGTGAGAACCATCACCTTGTGGTTTTTCACTCTTCTTTGAAAAAAAAAAAGCAGCATATTTTGGCACTGCTGTGGCACCAAATAACCCGACAGCAGAGCTACAAATGACACCCATTGCTTTGGCATCTGAGGTGTTTTAAAACATATTTAACTACATCTTCCAACCTCAAACAGCACAAGGTTTTCAAGACCTTCCTTGGCTGTATTAATTCATTTATACCAAAGTCCTTCCCCTAGACAGCCATTGCAGGCCACACCAACAAGTAGGCACCCCAGGTGTCATTCTTTTGCCTGTCTTTGGGCATCTACATCAGACGAAATGGATTGTGCTCCACAAGATGCTTACTTCTTCCCCTTGACAGTAAAGTGAACTTGGGGTGATTAGCTCAGGTCCAACTGTCTGTTTCAAACAACCAAAGATAAAGGAGTTGCATCTCATCCGAGGAACTGTCACCTTCTGTCCAGCTGCAGATGGTGAAATATGGTGCTATGATCCAAATATTCAGGAGTCAATGTAGTGAGACTCAGAATTACTCGGTTATGGTACTTGTGTCACCCCATCCCCTTAGGGGCCTTCCCTACCTAGTTAATCTCACATCAGTCTTGATGTGTCAGAGCAAAGCTACAGACAGTTCATGTCTATCTTAACTAAGCACTGCAGAGGAAGAGGAGGAGTACACTTTCTGGATTTCAATAACAAAATGTTGCTAATTAAGGATCAGAGCAATTCATTTCAGTAACCTCTCTGCAACTGCTTTGTTCAATTTAGTTCCAGAAGTCTGAAGAAGCTGAATGCCTCCCGGTTTCCCAGGCATCTTTGTGAATCTCATCATCAGGGAAATGGGGCCCTAACGTTTACATGTAGTAGTCTCTTGTCTAAATTTGCTTATTGTTGGTACAGTTTCCCTTACAGCAGCAAACAGTCTCCCCTCTCTTGGTACCTAGATGCTCCACAGATTTTATGTCATTACTATACAATGCCTGGTACTTGGTGATTCAGGTGTCTGGGTGGATGTCTTAAGCCCTCCCTTGAGAACCAAGCCAACCTTCCACACAACAGCTACTTTGAAAAAGCTCTTCTAAAATAATTTATCTTAAATTAATCCAGTTCAAAAAAACATTTTCTGGTTTTTTTTTAGTTTGCAGCTCTTGGAGCTTTTCCAGTCTGTCTGGCTTTAGAATCCTTGCTGGTACCAGCCACTCGTATACTGTTACTGCCAAAGGAGAAGAGCTCAGGTGCTACTTCAAGTTTGCCCTGTGCTGAGCCTTCAACAGCTTCCTTCATTTTCCAGTGCGTGCAATACGCACTGTAATGGTACCAACATTTATAAAAGTAGTACGAAAAATACAGAACTCAACCCCAGTTGGTAAGTCCACAGAAAAAGGTGCTCAAATACACAAGAGACTCCTTGCATCTCAACAAGCAGAGGCTGTGCATCAGCTGAGTGCTCCGTATCCAGACTCTTTGTCCATAACAAATGCAAGGGACAAGGCACCAGGGATGGCACGGGGGTCTGAGTCCAGAGTCGCGACAACTGGCAGTGTATTTGGTATTTGTCTTAAAGTCTCTGCTTCTGGTTTAACAGAACATACGATAGATAATATGTAAGTGAAGTGATTTGCCTTTGCAGTTACGGAAAAGGATTTGATTATATGGCAAAAACACCTCCAAAGCTCAGCGAGTGGAAAGGAAATCACTGCTTTCCCCAACCCTCTTTCAGTCTCTCAAATTTTGAATCACTTTCTTGATGTTGTGAGACCTGATTCAGACTCTCTGAATGGCTGGAGTTATCCATCTGGCATTAACTGCAACTATTTTATCATAAATAGAATAATGTCCTTTAATGAAAACAAAGCTTTCAAAGTAGCTGCAATGCACCCTCCCACGATGGCGTTGGTATAAACTGGATGCTGTAATGACAGCAAAGCCATGAGTTTTTCTCTGATGACCACGAAAAGAGGTTTTGCTCCAAATGTTAATGGACACTGTATCACAGGCAGGCCTGGATGCACACACGCCTAGCAAGGTTGTCCAACATTTCCCATTATGAGACTCTGTTTTCAGTTATTTGTAACTTTGCCAAAGTTTAATTATTTGCACTAAAATTTTCCACACTGAGCATCTGCCTCAGGCTGAATTTGGTTTTTTTGGAAACAAATAACTCAGCCATTTCTGAGATCAAGGCTAAGGGAAAATACGTCATTTTCTTTGTAAAAAAAACTAACAGAGTTCTGCCAAATTTTTCTAGGGCTACCATGACTTGTAGAATGGGCTTACAATTGGCTGAGGCTTGCCGTTAGTTCAAGGACGTACCCCTTTCCAGCTCTTCATAGAATTTGTTAAATTTGGCGAAGTTCTAGTCCTTTGGAAAAAAATAAAAATTTTAAATCAGTTCACACATGCTCAGTACGGAAGTCTCAGGTGTCAGCAGTTGCATTTCTCAGAGATTCTGTAATTATAGAACATGTTCCAGACCAAGGCTGAGCAGGATTTTCCTTGCAACTACGGCTCTGCGTCATACTGGGCTGCAGTCCAAGGCGGAGCGCAGAAGCTCTATTTCTCCCACCTACTCCAAACAGGAAGCAAGAAGGAGGAAGCTGCACTATTTAAAAGCAGAGCCTGCAAAAAGCTGATCTGCCTGGAGATGAGGAGCAGACTGGGTCCAGGAGACCAGAACACAGAGTGAAAGAAGAGGGAACTGGGATGGTGATGGTGATAGAGACAGTAAACTGCACGTGGAAAGGGAGGTGAAGAGATTCAGGGCCAGCAAGAAAGGAAAAAAAAAATATAGGAAGAGCTGCTGAAATATTGGCAACTGTGAGAAAGACTAAAGGATCCACTCAGTCTGGGTGTGGGATTTGTGCTGGACATCAGCCTATTGAGAAAGCTATGGTGGAGAAAGAAAAGGGGCCAGGAGACACAGAACAGATTAAAAGCCAGAAAGGAAAGGAACTAGTAGAAGGAACTGAAATTTGCTAAGAAATGGAAATGGAGCTGGAATGAGGAGCAAGATTAAGGAGCAAATAAGAGCGAGGCAGTGACTGGTAGAGGCAGAAGTGGTTATGCTTTGCAGGAGTAAATTCAAACATCTGTGTCCTGTGGATGTTCAATCCATCTGGACCTTGCAGCAGAGCCCAAGAACTTTGACTTCAACAATCCAGCCATTGTCACAAAATAGGTTGGAAACTGTCCATCAAAATGTTCTATCATTCTTTTATGGTCCACAGAGAGGACAGAAAATATTATTCCTAGTTATTCTGTTAGCATAAAAGTCAGGAGACTACGTGGGGCACCTACAATTCCCTAAGCTATTGATAAACCACATGCTCTTTTAGGCATGAGAGCTGGAACACGTGGGAGAGTCTTTTTTTCAGTCTGCTTCACAAAAAGAGAAACTTATCCACACATAGCAAAGTACGATGGAACACTGTTAAGACTCCAGACCAAGTGCTCAGAGATTAGGAAATGGAAAAACTGCAGCTCTACAATCCCGGAGACTGTTTATTGGCTCGTTTGTGTTTAGGTGGATGCATTTCTTAATTGCATGATTATTTATCTGTTTATTTTACAATAGCAATATACACCTTCTTCTCTCCAAATACCCCCGTGTAATTCTTAGCAAGTCGTGTACACTAAAAGCTTTTCATTTATAGAGCCTCTTTTTCTGGGTGCCTCCCCCGAGTTCCCATGACCTGGCTCACAGGAGTGTTGCACACTCAGGTCAACAGGAATTACAACATGAAAAAATCAATTGCTATAGTAAGGCTCAAGATAACACACCTGGAACTGAGCATCCCGAACTACAGAATAGTTTTAACCTTATCTCTGCAAAAAGCAGAAGTACCAATGTCACTTTAACTGCTAGAAGTGTATCATAAAGGAAAATATATTCCTACTTGTGAGGCACTCGGAGAGTACAGCGATGAGGAGCACTGAGAAGATTGAGAGGACATTAATCATTCTGTTGTCAGAAAAGACTTTAATACTGTGAAATAAACAAGGCAGGGGGACTCATACTGAACAAGGGCAAGAACACAAAATATCCCTTAAAGACTACCTGCCACCCCTGAGTGCTGGCTGAGGCTTGGACCTCGAGGAAAAACCCCTGTGTGGACATGTAACTAAAGGCGTTTGCACCCTGGAGATGAGTAAATTTTGCATCCGGCCTGACTTCTGGTGTTTCCTACCTTGGGATTGCTTGACTTTGCAGCTTTAATGACGTTCTGAAAGCCTCTCATTCGGTACGTTTTACAGAAGCAGACAGAGCCTGAGGAATCCTGCATATTCTAATCGTCAGTATCACCGAAACCCCAAGATGGCATTATAGTTTTGTTTTACAAAGCTCTTTGAAAACAAACATACTTCTGTTTCTAGTGCTATATGTAGTTAAACTGTTTCAAACCCTCTTCTTTCTCTTTTCCCTCCTTTCTGTTTCCATCTCTTCACTCTTTACAAATGCCTTCTTTCTTTAAAAACTGCAGGACTAGCTCTGGCTCAAACAGCTGCAGAAACAGCTTGGCTTCAGACATTTACCACAGCAGATTTGCTTAATCAAACAACCATCAGAGCAGCTTTGTTCCAAGCAGTTGCCAAAAGCCTGTCATGCTACAACTTCAAAAAGCTGCTCCAGCAGCTTTGCTGCACACCAGAGATGCTCATCATGTGTGGAGGTGACATCATACATTTCTCAGCAGGAAATCCAATGATATTAATGTTCTCTGTATTTCTGTGGTGCAGTTTTATCCATCTACTTAAGGTATCTGTTGTAACCAAAGTCATACTTTAGAGTACACAGACACTTTATCTAGTTAACATCCACAAAAAAGGTGTTACCTTGTCCTAGATACTGCCCACTGTTGGCCTCTGTCCAGACATGAACTGTTTCAGAGTTTGAAGAAAACTCTTTCAACAACTTTGAACAGGCAACCGAAACCATAAAGCCAATAGAGAGGCACCTGAATAAAGGACTCACAAGCGTGCAATGTGGTCATCAAGTTCCAGCCATCCTCAATGACCACCGCGTCTTGGCGGTTCCGATAGCTTTGTTTGTTTAACCTGCATTAAAGCAGCTCCGCCAGCTCCCCAGGCAAAGCTCCTCCACAGCCTCAGTACCTCCAGCCCGGCCTCCCAAGGGCTAACCTGATTCCTTCTTCCTGCAATTTAAGGCTGTTACTTCTTGTCACACAAAAAGCCTTGTCTCCACAGACTGGGAGAACAATGTATATCCTCTCTCTACAAGTCTTCTCTCCTTTGGGCTACACAACAACAGTTCTTGGAGTCTTGGCTCATTGAATGTGCTTTTATTGGCCAGTGGCTATTTTCACTACTGTTCTCTGGACTGTCCTGAGTAGCCCACACCTTTCTTGAAGAGCAGTGCCCAGAGCTGTACACCATAGTCCAGCCAAGGCCTTGCCAGCTCTGAGAAGTGTCGAAGGATCACTCCCTGGGATTTGTAGGCTGGGCTCTTGTTAAGACAACTCTGCCAGAGGGAATAAGAACTGTCTCCTAAATGTCACTGGCACTTAGGTCTCAAAAAGTATGCAGGAAATTAGGTCATTAGGTCATTAGCTGACATAAGGTCAGCTAATAAGAGTAGATTTTGAACATACAAAATGTTCTGGTAAGTATAAATACTTGTATCTTTAAAGGAATGTCCACCCCAGTTTCTCACAGCGACATACCGAGGGAGGAGAGGTGCTACGTTAAGGTGAGGTACTGGTCCAGTGCTACTGTCATTAGTGCTGTATATTAATGACTGTA
This sequence comes from Ceryle rudis, assembly GCA_033439905.1. Lineage (NCBI taxonomy): Eukaryota > Metazoa > Chordata > Aves > Coraciiformes > Cerylidae > Ceryle > Ceryle rudis. Next base: position 40,856 of record JAAGNO010014465.1, on the reverse strand, counting down.
TCAACAAATCTATTCCTCAATTGTTGCTGAGTATTTGTAGCCTTATAAATTAAGTAACATGAAAATCTTGCTGCTCTCTAATTACAGTGCTCTTTATCCAAGTAGTATAAACAGTAAGGCTTTAAGTCTTGCAGTGAATCATACTGATAGCAGAAAATATTCAATCTACACCTTACGATTATTACTTATGTACTACAGGAGTGAGCAGGGCCCCACTGGGCAAAGAACCGTGCAAGCACACGGTAAGAGGCAAACCTTATTCTGAAGGAGGTTAGTTGGATAGTCTTTCTTTCCTCCTCTCTATCGTTACTGCCGTTGTAACAGAGGAGGAAGTCACAGCATGAAAGCGAGTTACTTGCAGATCAGGGAAATGTGAAAGAGGCAGAGATTGAATCCTGGAGCAATGAGTCAAGCCCAGCTCTTTAACTGCAATTCCTGGCACTACGTATGGCTTCGGCGAAACTCATTTTAAAAACCTCAGACCCTCCATTTTGACAATTTTATAACTGCCCTATCAAAGACCGTTCCTAAACTAAGGTGAAGAGCGAAGAGCAGAGACAGAGTACAATGGAATGTATTCCAATCATACTAAGGTCCTACCAGTCCCTCCAGACTGAGGAAATGTCTTTTCTCCGAACAATGCGTTATAAACAAAGCTTTGAACCAATGGGTAAATGAATCTTTCTATGGGATCAAATCTGCAGGAATCACCTTCCGTGCCTGTGGCTGGTAAATGTTCGTATCAGCAGGACTGAGTCATTTGAACAGAAATAAAACAAGTCAACAGCTTTTCAAACAGAGCTTAACAGAGAAATCATTATGGAAATTGGATGGTATGGCAACAGGCTAGGATCTGAAACTTGACAGAGCATATTTAACACAGCTACTACAGCACAGCTGGGGGGCCAGGAGCCTGCCCTGCCCGCAGCTCCTGGGTCACAGGCCCTAGTCCATGTTGGCAGCCAAAGTCAGCGTTCTGATCCTCTGCAGTTTTTCCACACGAATTCAGTCCCAGAAGATACATTCCTTGCCAAAATATCACACCTGGAGTTCAGTCAGTTATGAAAGAGCTGCGTCAAGGATACATCTGAGAACACTGAAAAATCATGGGTATCCTCCAAGTAAAGTGCCTTCTTTTGACAAGCTGCCTCTGAGCTGCTTTTTGGTCCCTGAGAATTTGACGATTAGTGTTTTGGCTCAGGCACAGACATTTTAAGTGTTCCTGAGAAAAACTCCTGTCTGATGCCTTTTCCCACAGCATGGTCCTTTCCTTTAAGGAGATAGCATCTGATTTCAAAATCCCAGCCATCCATCTCTCCCAAAGGGACAGGTAATCCCACGGTGTGTCTTTCTGTTGAGTCCACTCCCGTTGGTTCCAGACCACTGAGCCAGCCTCTCTCTGCTGTGGTCACAAAGGGCCAGCCACAGGGTCTCTGATTTCAGTGCCAGCTGTACCACAGGCCCACCCGAGCTTAGAGCAGCTCAGGATGTCTGCCAGATGGATGCAGGTCTCAAAGGACCATCAGCTGGGGACTACAGGAGACTACAAAGTGCCAGACAGACTGGAAGGCAATAGAGGGGTGCCTGCACGAGCTGCCTTACTCACAAACACCTCTCTCAGCGCAGTGATGGTCTTACTGAAAAGATCCTGTGGCTGTTCAGGCACCAAGGGACAGAAGCATGAAAATTAGCCTAAGTAACTGGCCCTGTGGTTCTCTTTCCCCTCAGTTTTATGTTCCCATTTAACACTGCCCACTCCAAATGTATATGGCCCTTATATATCTGTGGGGTTTTCTAAGAAGTGTGGATACTCTGAGCTAGATCCCTGAGGGACAGAGGCAGCCCCACATGGCATGTTCCAGTATCTGACTCTGAGGTGTCATACACCAGCCCCGCGGTAGATGCCTACAATGTAGAGCTCAAAGACCCAGAGCACGCTGAGCAGGAAACTAACAAAGTCAACAAAAAATATCAAGAGTATGGAGACTAAGCTCTCTGAAGGATTTAAGTGCTTAATCTCAAGCTATAGCAAGGAACTTTTTTTCTCTTGGTATTTACTGCCTTGAATGCATGGTTGGGCTCATGCTTTTCAAAGAGGGGCATAGCCAGAAGCTCCACTTTATCCAATAGCTCAGTGGTTAGTTTGAGGACAGACAGGAAAAGAGCCATAATTCCTCTTGTTGGAGCTGCTTTACTTCACTGAGAGTAATTAAATATTCATTAGGCAAAAGAGAGAGCAATACTTCATTGCCTAGCATTCAAGGCACTCAGCTACAAGAGAAGAGGCCTCAGTGCCTGCGTCGATGAAACTTTAAGTATCCCATATTAAGTAATCATGAGAGCAGGGACTGGGATTCAGCCCTCTCTTTACTTAGGTGAGAGAGCTAACCACTGAGCTATATTATCACACAAGTTTTTCTATTCCTTCACTTCCTTCCCTGCACTCTCTCTGTTCTAACAAATATTTTGCTTCTCTGTGCAGACTGGAGAAGCGTGGGAAGAACAGATGTTGAATGTCTTTGCTCTGGAAAGCAAGAGATGCCTAAAGTCAAAATAATCTCGGAAGGTGGGAGATACCTTCAAAAGACAGAGGCATGAACAAAAACCCACTGTCTTCCATGTCTCGGCTGATGAGTAAAAGGGTAGGAAGAGTGTTGAGAGATCCCCGGACATGTTTCCTACATGGCCCAATCCAACATGTCGGCACCCAGGGTGTTTTCTGAACTGGATTTTGGATTCCAACTCCGGCAGGGAATATTTTCCTTGAGAAATACAAGTCTCAGGCATTAACTCTCACAGTTTCACTCAGCCACTCAGTAAATATCACCCTCAAGAACCTGGGGACAGACATTTTATATACCTCCAGGCAAAGTGAGGGCTTTGAATGCCTGTATTTAGGATTCAAGCACCTAAAAATTCCTGGAGATCCAGTACATCCACAATATGTGACCATAAATGTCTAGCAGGTAAATGTGAGGATTTGCTTTGTTTGAATTCGATGTAATTTGTCTTTTAAAGCTACCCATTTTTCCTCATATTTCTGGAAGCCAGAGTGGAAGTAGCTGTTTTCAATTCAGTGCCTAGGTAAGAAAACGTTGTCTTGCTTTGCACTTGGAATGCTGACCTAGTAACAGTCCTGCGATTTAACTTATCGCTATTATTATTTTGATATTTCTTCCTAAGCTTTAGTGACGTGTGTGTATCACCTTCTGTAATGGTCTCCCATCCTGTGAATTTTGTGTTGCTGTGGTACTGTAGTTTATATAAAATAAAAGGCATTTTCAACTTGAACAGGGTGAGTGTGTAAGGTTGGAAGCACCGTAGAAAATCAGTGTGCTTCTAGTTTCATCGGGTCTATTTTCATTGGGCTTTGAAATAGCAGATACTTTATTTTAAGGATGAGCTAGAGCACATCTAGAGAGGCTGTACCCTAACTCTGTTTTGATTAGAAATGCATTTGGACAGTGCACAGGACTATCATTCCACTGTCCTTGGTTTTGCACCAATCAGCTCAGTTCTCATAAAAAGAACCCATCATCTGAGTGAGAAAATAGGGCAGCAGGGAAATTCACAGATACAAAATAAGCTGAAATAACCAGTTTTACATGAATATAAGGATCTGCCTGTATGGTTAAGTGGAACCAAAATAACAAAATGGCTCATATATTGTGCTTACAGTTATGGTAGTTCAGGTCTTCATGAGAGCTGTAATTTTAGAATGACAGTGCTCAACTGTGAAACAACATAGATTAGAAAAGTATATTATTTAGAACTAGGGCAACCATCTTCTAAATAAAAGCACTTGTAGACAGTCAAAATCCTGCATTTAGACAAGGCCAAATTCCTTTCTTGGGCATTTGGCATTAGCTGTTTATAGGATGTGTAACAAATGTTCCGAGTACAGTAATCGAGAAAAGCTGCTCCTGAAAGCCTCCCGGCCATCCTCTGCCTCTGGACTGCCAGCATCTGCACTCTGAGGCCCAAAGTGTTCCTCTAACTGGAATGTCTGGAAAGCGAAATGGGCCTGAGAGGAAAGTTCCGATAACACTAAAAATATTGCTGGTGGCAAGCTGGGGAGATCCAAACAGGTCTTTAATAACAGAATATGATTTGTTGATGGGTAAGCAGAAAAAGAAGAAATGTATATTTGAGCTATTTTTCATTTTGTTGTGAAATTAAAGCTTTACAAGTATCTGTATTTTAACAACACTTTCTTCCTGCTTGTGGTGTACTTAAAGATCTCAGATAAATCTTTTCTGGTTTTGAAAGACTTCTTGGATGGCTTAGATGAATGGTGGGGATAGGAAGGCTTTGGCCATTAATCATCGGGTTCAGTTTTTCACCAGAGCATCTTTTCATACAAATATTTGAGCTGAATAAGCATTTGAAGCAGAAAGAATTTGAAGCTGACTAAAATTATTTCCTCTTTCAATTAAGTACATTTCATTTGCCTGGTTGTTTGTATTACAAATGAATCACATTTTTTGAGGGCAATCAAGTTCAGACTTTCTCCTTTAAATATATTAAAAAATCAACATCCCAAATATTCTTCTTTAAAGTGTCTCTTTTTTTGAGGAAGGAACCCCTCATCCTGTATATGCCGCAGAGCAGCAACAGAGAGACACAGCTTATCTTCACCGGCTCAGGAAACCCCTTCTTGCCTAAGCTCGCACCTGCGGCCTTATCCAGTTACACTTGGAGAGCCTGGGGAAAGCACATGCTTGACTGGTGCAGATTTTTCACTGCCTGCTGCAGGGCTTGAGTGTATGTTAATGAGCTTCTTTGCACAGCGATGATTTCCTGAAATGGGACCGGAGTCTGCTATCAGATAGTACAAGTTCCACGAGTTCCAGCTTCCCACGACCCCCGATACAAAAATGCTGCGGCCAGAGGCACCTGTGGCACTCCTCGGCAGCGCCGTCCCTACTGAGTCGGGCAGACCCGCCCGCCCACGGAAGTGAGGAAACTGCAGCTGGAGAAACTACCTCTGGGTGTGGGGGAAGGGGCTGAACGCTTCAGGTAAGTCATGGTATGACAGCATTTGTTGTAAAAATGGTGTGCGTGGTTAACCCGGTGCTATTTGCCAGATGCCAGTGTAGCGGATTACAAGCATTATCGCTTCGTCAAGACTCGCCCAGTAATTTGTCACCTGCCCTTGGGTTTCCATGCCTTTGCATCTTCTACACTGAGTGGGGACAGTGGTACTCAGAGCAATGAGTGGTTTTAATCATTCAGAACCAAGCGCCTTTGTAGTGTAAAGAATATCTCCAAGGGAACAATGGGTTTGCTTCCTATTTGCACAGGGCAACTTAGAGCAGAGTCTGTCTGGTGGCTGATAAAGGTTATCACAACTATCAGCTGTGGAGAGGGATTGGGACATCCTTTCTGCTCAGCTTAACAGCTCAGGAGAATCGTGATGTTCCTGGGCGATGGAACTGTGGACACTGTGTTCACTACTTCCTAAGGAACTGTAATGACAAAGCTGCTGGCAGTCCTGCTTGCTGAAAGTCAGAGTGACTGGATAAATAAAGGCTCTGCAGTAATCTGCAGGCTTTGCCTGTAGACACCCTGAGGAGGAAGCCCCTGGTAGTACTCTCACTTTCCTATCAAACAGCGCAAGAACGCTACAGAGGCATCTGCGTGAGCCGTGCAAGCAAAGGTACAAGTTGCTGATGCGTGAGGGAGCTTTGTTACCGAGTTAGAACTTCACTTTTATCACAGACAAAATCCCTACGCAGACCGCAGCGTATAAAAGGAGCACGTGGAAATATCGCTGAGATTACACGGCTGCTTCCACAGCAAGTGTATTCCCTTTGAACTGTGTTTCTGTTCACCTATAAATATTACCCTTGGTACATTTAAAACCATAACTAAACAAGCTCTAAACACAACACCAACATAGGTCAATAAGCTCCATAGTGTTTTCAGGTAACTTTTTGTAAGCTGTTGGTATTTGCTAGCTTGAAATTTTCTCACCTTTTAGTAAATGTTGAGGGAGCTCTTTATGCTGCTGGGCTGGTTTGCATGTTGGAGCTGAAAGCTGTGGTTTGCAGTCATGTTTTTGCGCTTTCAGTTCAATTTGCAGATACAGCTGGGCCAAGGGGTCAGCTCAGGAAGAGGTGTGTTTAAAAGTCCTTCTCACCTCAGGATTAAAATACATTGTGATAAGTCAGAGTTTTAAAAAACAAAACAAAACAAAGCCAACACAACAGACATAAATGCAGCTAATATACTAGAGAACCAAGTAGAATGAAGTGCTGCCAGCTGAAAGACTCAAGTACAGAAGTGATTTGAGACTGCAGGCCCTAAGCCAGAGGAAGCTGCAAAGCTTTGCAGATGTGATGTGGTCATTCTCTGTTGACGTTGGTGGTCACGCTGTTATCACAGCACCGCTCCCCCAGCTGTCAGTGGAGTGATGCTGGCAGAGCCTCTGCTGGGAGACATCTGCCTCGCTCTAACTGGAGCTGAAATGCTCTGATGACAGCTGCACAGAAAGTGAAGAAAAAGGGAAGACAATAGAAAACTGAAAGAAATATTGAAGATATAAATGGAAGCAACTACGCTAACCACCGTCACAATTCCGACCAGAACTTCACAGAAGTTAGGAAATGCAGCTCCAGGGGTGTCATTTTTATTTCAGCCGCGGTGCTGTAAATCCGGGATTAGGTTAAGTGACTCCACATTTACACCGATACAGTCGGAATTCACCTTGGATCCCTAAAGTAATTTTAATCCACCTCCCTCGGTTTTTTGCTGCGGCGACTCTTCCCAGCAGCACGTTACGGTCACACAACACAGAGGGGATGTGTTACGGCAACACTAGAAAAGCAGCTGACCACTGAACACAGGGGCTTGGAGTCAACCTCTACGAACAGCGAGAGGAGAGAGGTTGCGTTCCGTGTCCTCCGAGCTGTTGTTTTTCATTGGAAGGATGGCAATGATGCATCAAATTTTATCTCTAAGCAACATTCACTGTTCTGGCAGTTAAAAAAGCCCTGTTACAACACAGAGAAAATGGTATTTTTGTTGAGAACACCATGTCTATTTTTTTCTATTGTTCTGTATATTAAGCCTTACCCCCACTTACGTGTAACTTAGTCCCAGTGGAAAAACTATTGTTACTGGTATGTATTTGTTATAAGGACTTGGAACATAACAAATACTCAAAGGGCACATACATAGACTAGATGAGCTCAGAGAAACACAGACCACTCCGCCAGGCTGCCTAAATCACCAACGGGCCAAAGCCCTGTTCAAATACAACAGCTAAACACCTCACATACTAAACGGAACAACCAACCTCCACACACGTGCTTTTCAGGCACAAGAGATTAAACTGTAGCCCAAAACCTGGCTGGGGGCTGGTGGGCTGGGTGTGAATTGTGTCCTAACACACAAAAGGCCACCTCTCTCCACTGCGCTTACAGCTCAAGCGTTAAAGGATCCCTACACTGGGGCATCCTTGTCTCTGCGTTTGCTACAGACTGGATGGTGCTGGAAAAGTGGGCTGCTGAGGGACACACAACTTGAATCTGCGTGACTTAGAACAGATGGAGGATGCGAACAGCCCGCTGTGCATGTGACATTGCCTTACCTAACTGTAAGTGGCAACATGCCAAATGTGTGGGTGTCCTGGCCCTCAAACACACGAGGAGAATGAGAGTTACCTTTACAGGCATAATACCTAGCTGTATTTTCATGGAATGAAAGCATTTGGTTTCCTTCCTTTTTAGGGGCTAGGGCTTGGAGTTACACACAACAGTGCACATGCCATGATACACAGCAGTGGCACTCCTCCACAAAGGACCTTTTTTACCTAGGATGCCAAAGTACCTGTGGCTGAATACTTCCACACTACAAAAGCTATTTAGTTACCGAGTGAACATATGTGAAAGTATGCAAAGCAACCAGGGAGACAAGGGGAGAGGTGGCACAGACTTCCCTCTGTGCTAAAAGAGTACTTAGAGAGAGACTTCCTGCAACAAACATGATTAATAAATAAATAAAATAGTGAAAGGAATAACATGACCTGTCTGTAATCCTATCCACATTACCAAAATATGCAATAGGCAGTACTTAGGGTTATCCCATTTTGTAGGCAAACATCTGCTGATGGTTCTTTCTTCCATTTCTGAGCATCCACATCTTCCTACTGAGATCTGGCTTGGATTATTTCCAGAAGCTGCCTTATAGTTTCTGTTCCCCAAACACAGTGGTTTTGTTGTGGTGTCGCTCCTCCGTTTTGTGAGTGTAAAGGGAGCCACATCTGTGTTTTCTGCCCATTTCTCTCCTCACATCCATGAGTTTGCTCCAAAAAGCCACGATAACCAAACTCGGGTGGTAGAAGGAACCTGTTCCCTAGATAGGAAAGTTCTTGGTGTTGTCTGGCTGCTCTCAACACAGAGCCCTGATGTTCTGTGACAGAAAATGTAACAATGATGCTGCTGGTATTTTCCTAGGACAATGTAACTTGTTTTGGTGTCTTAAACACGGATTGTGGGTTTTTTCCAGTTCATGAATTTGTGCACAGCTGCCCACAGTAACTCCTTCTCATTGACCAATGTGCTCCCCAGGGACAGACCCCCTGGGCTCCAGATCAGGACATGGACCAGCTCATGTCTACCTTCAGTTTGTTTATCACCATGGAACAGCAACAACAGCAGCAATATCAGACAAGAAAAAAAGTCAAAGTCCTCAGCAAAGGTGAGGAGTCTTGGCAGTATTAAATGAGAACAGGAAAATTAAATAAGCACTCTACTACAGCACTGACTAGACATCAGAGACTAATTCAAGACCCTTGAATACAACAACAGAGGTGTTACAGGACTGCTCAGATGCAGGGTCAGCCTTACACAGGAAAGAAGAAACAAAGGAGTTAACTTGAGAGCAAAATGCTTGCGAGCAATGAGACCTTTTCTGTTTCAAAGGAAAATTCCATGCCTTCCCTTCTGGTTGGCCTGCCATAGCGGATATGCTTTTGGAGTACAGCATGTACAGTGCATAAGCAACTATTGGCATTCATGGTTGGCTTCCAGATCAGCAGTGCTTAAAAATATGAAGTGCAAACTTGGCTCTCCAGTCTATCCTGGGTTTTGTTATTGTTGTTTTTGTTGTTGCTGCTCTGAAATGGTATTTGCTCACCTTTTTTGTTTGGTTTTTTTTTGTGTTTTTTTTTGGTTTTTTTTTTTTAAAAAGAGATCTAATTTTAAGTCTGTGGATGTGTTTCTCCTTTACTCAATCAAAATGCTCTTCCTTTTCTCTGATGTCAGTGGCAGACAGTTGGCAGTTTCCTGTAAAGAAACAGTGCTGTAGCTGACTGCGAATCAGCACTTCTCCTGAAGGCATTAAATGCCCTCCCCGACCAGCCCTGGAGCAATACCAGAAGGAATGCCTCCACTGGCACACAGTAACTATTCTGCTCAGGTACTGGGGGCTCTGCGTCAAACTTGCTCTAGAAAATGTAACTAAACTGAGTGACAAGCAAGGATAAGGCTGAGAACTTCAGGCTCATCATAAGGAACCATCTCTCCTGGTTAACAAGGTACTTAGCTACCCATGCTCTCTTCCCAAAACAGTGTGTCTCACTGGAATTAAAGGACATGGTTCATGGCAGTAAAAACCTCCACTGTGAGTGAAGACATTTTCTGCTCAGAGACAAGGAGCAGGTCAGCATGTCCTTGGACATGGATAATGTTCACAATGTGGAAATGTTCAAGACTGGGCTGGACAGAGCAGCTGTGTGAGTGTGAGGAAATTGCTCTCACCAGAGCTGTGGCAAAAAGGAAACCCAAGGACAGGATGAGGGCTGGGAGTAAAGCACAAGGAAGGGACTTCTTCACATTCAAAACGAACTTCTCTCTGTAGCTGTAATCTCCAGCTGCCCTTTAGGTAAATTATACATGACCAAACAAGGAAGGCAGACCAAGGGCTTTCAACCTTTATGCCCATGTATATTTATTAATATGTCTGCTCACAGGAATATTTTGGATTGTTTTAGTTATTCAGTGTTCAGAAAGGAGTATAGCAGCATCGAAACAGGCAAAAAAATGAAATATATCAGGAGAAAATGTGCGTGGTAAACTTATTTCATGAGAAATAAGAAACCACATAAAAGACCACATGGTCTCCTGTTAGCAACCAAGATAGAAAGTCCCCAGCCTCAGTTATTTCTTCAGACCTCTCTCCATCCCACTCCAGGACACCTGCCCAATGATGCTATCCCCCAACCAGTCATTCTTGAGGAGATGACCACTTGCTAGTAAAAATGACCACATCATGGAAAGGAAGCCTCTCCTAGTATCTTCCCTTTAGCAATTAAGAAGGTTTAGGTGGACAGCCAGTGCTTTCATAGGACTCCTCTGCTTTGTCACGGGGATATAGAAGAAAAGAAAAGGACACGTTGGTACAGATCAGAGGCAAAGATCATCCCAGCCAGGCCTCCACTTCGGTAAGACCAGCGGAGACGTGCCAAGGAAAGCTCTCTTTGGGCTGGGAAAATGCACTACAACATGAGAAGTGTCAACTAGCACAACGGTAGATACGGTTTCACTCATACTGCAGGAAAGAACACTAATGCTTAAACCCGTGTCTGCTGGTGAGAATTAGCCTGTGAAGCGGTTGAAAAGAAACATGAATAAAAGTATCGTTCCTCTTTCTGTTCCTACCTGAAACTTCACTGCAGCGTGGCTGAAAACACACATGGTCCTTCTCACAGCAAGGAAGAGCCTAAAATGCCTCATGTCTAAAGCGTTCAGTCTCTTGTCTGTTCTGTTCTTATTAGTTGCTTGACTAATAAGGTTGTTACTAAAACAACCCTGTTTAGTGTCTATCATGTTGTATTGACTTCATGTCAAATACTGTTTATATAAATAATCTTTGAGCCGTGGGAAACTTGCAGGATATTTTGTCAAAGTCCTTGTCGTGTCTGTCTCAGGTATTGTTTATTTATAATTCCTTACAGTCTTCATATGTATTAAGTGGAAATGCACCAAAAAAAAGGGAGGTCTTTTCTTCAGAAAGCTTTCCACTTCATTTGTAACTGGATTTAAGCAGACTCCATCCACTCCACCTTTCATCGGAGATTCTGTGCACCTGGATCCCAGGTTTTGTTTCTTCAGTTTTCCAGCCTTAACAAGCTTAACAACCCACCAGAGATTTCCCAATTTTCTTCAGAACTTCTCCTTTTCCTTCCTCTCCAAAGTCCTTGTTGAAAGCCTTCGACAAATCAACTATGTGACAGCAACTTCTTTTATCTTCATTTTAAAAACCTGTCACCTATGTTTCTGTAGAATGATATTTTAAACTAGCCTAGCAGGGTGATTTATAAGCTTAGAGACTGCTTTATTTGACCTCCTTCACCTTGAAAGGACATGTAAAAGGAAACAGAGATTCATCTTCTGCCATTCCATCGGCTCCCAAGCTCTTTTTCATTGAGAACAGGACACGATCATTTATCCCGAGTAAATTATTGCAGGCTGCACACGCTTTACTATCTCTACAATATATCGTGGTTTAACTTACATTTTCTCATAATGCATTAATGTTAAGTGCAGTAACTGTTAAAAACTTCCAGTGCCTTGCCTTCATTTTTTCCTTCACCGGTGACTTGCCAAAGCATCAATACTTGATTCTGCCTTCATGACATTTTAGTTTGACACTCACATGGTCAAATAAGCTAAAAATAAAGAAGCCTGGGTTTTCCTTTCTACTGAGTAATCTAGACAGAAATTACTCAGTGGTGCAAAGGGGCTTCAGAAGTTTCAAACAGACGTATCTTTAATAAAGCGTGGCGGCAGCAGCAGCAGCGGTCAGATCTAACCAGTCATGCTGTGTTAGATTCAATGGAATAAGTGAGCTCCAGTCCTGGGTGTTGCTGTGATCTTACCAACGTAAAGTGCTAAACCATGAGCAGGGCTTGTGGTTTAAGAACAGAGAGCTCAGCCTGCCCAGTCACATGGCAGCTGCGCTACAAACACATGCCAACGCCGGGAAGTGTATTGATCAGTAGGTACAAAAACAAAACACAAAGCATTTGGAAATTGAAATCAAGTAGTTAAACAAGGCTAACTGAATTAAAATCTGTCAGACTCTCTTTGCTAGACACGGATTATTAATTTAGAATCCATTATGCTCTCCAGAAGACCTTCTTAGCACAACAAGAAAGGTTTAATTCTCTTGTTCATCTTTCAGTTCATGGCTGTAGGAGTACAGATCAATTTCCTGCTTTTGATAATAAATATAGACAAGGAAAGGATAAGAGAGTGGAAAGTAAGGGAGGTGTAGCAGTTGATGAGCTTTTCAGGATACAAGACAACCGAGTAGTTATGGAAAACAGTGTGGAGTACCCAGTCACCCCTGGTAACTGCTGGCCTGGAGCCCGATTTCCTTGCCTATATCGGATATCCCCTGCCTGGCCAAGTCAGGTCTCCTTCCTTCCATTCACCATCCCACGCTTGGTGGAGCAGCACAGGCCAGCTCAAAGCGAGGTGAAAATCTTAATGACAGAAAGAGAGAGACTAAACCCGAGATAACAAGGGGAAAGAAAGACTCTGAGAACATGGGAAGGCAAGGCAGGACCTTGCCTTTGTCAAGTTCCTCCTTTGCGGGAACAGCCAGGTACCTTCTAACGTTACAGGGCCTGGGTCTGTTGGAAACTGCTCAGTGGAGGAAAGAATCAACCTGAGTGGCCTTTCCTTAGGAAGCCCTTGAGAAACTTCTTCTACCACATGCCTGCTATTTTGCTTTTTCAAGGTTCTGCTGGTGATGTGAGATTAAACAGCCATCGCTTCTTTGTTTCATTCACCTCTTTTGGTCCATTAATTTCTCCCTTCACTCTTTCTTGATCTGTCACGTATCATCCTCACACCACCCTTAATAGGATCAGGAAGACCCCTCTGAATGAGTGACTGTTGTCTCAACTTCTTAACCCTTCTACCAACTTTAACTCTTACAGCTAATCACAGCACTTTATGAACTCCTACAGATTTCACAGAGATCATTGCACAAAGGCAGCTGCCACGCAGGGTCCAGTTATCACAATGACAGGGAGAAGTCAGCAAGTAACAAATGGTGTTTTCATTTCAGCTGGGGACGCTTCCTGGAACATGAGGTTCCATTAGAGCAACTGAATCCCCTTGTAAGGCAGGGAGGAAACCATCCTGATCTAGTTGTCATGGCTAAATCTGGTTTACATTCCAAGAACAGCCTTCAGGATTTCCACCAGCCACTATAAAGTTCAAAACAATCCATCCAACCCTTTAGGCTGCTGAGTCTTTCTCCATGGTAAACGTGCCCAATGTTTCACAACACGTTCCCTCAGAGATGGCAGATAGCCACCTGGCAGCCAGGCTTATGAAAGGTTTTCTTCCTTTTAATTATAAAAATATCCACACAAATGCCTCCCTTGCCCATCACGCTGTTTCCACACCACAGTTCAAAGTGATTTAGGAAGGAGTAAACGAACACATTCTTACTACGGTCATTACAACGGTAGTTGATGGGGCGGCATCCAGTGTTGCACTTTTGCCGTTTAGGAACCAGAGTCATTCGTTTACTCTGATTTACACTGACAACGCTCAGTGCTGTCACCCATGATACAGCAACTTGGCAAAGCCAGCTATTTCATTCTGTAAAGCCATTTCCCCAATTTTATTAGTGATGGGCCTTAGATGGCCTTAGATTCAGGCCTGAGGAGTCTTGTATTTTGAGGGCAGTGAACACCCTTGAAAGAGACCTACATTAACATCTCGTGTCTTGCAACTGGGCAGACTGGGAACACTCCCACTGTGAGCAGTAGCTGTTCAGCTGAGCTTTGCAGCTGCTCCCTTCGGCTACACCCAGCAGAATGAAATATTCTGATTGCCATCATATCAGAGAACGAGAAGGCCTGGATCTAGAACCAAGGCTGGGTTTTCCTCTTGCTTCAATGCATGGCTGAACAGACACACAGACCAGTGCCTGGATTCATTTCAGTCTTGACTTCAGGAGCTGTATGGCTGGTCCTCTCAACACTAGGGGGTGATTGACTAGTTATTTAATTAACTAGTTTAAGCAGTATTAACCATAATCTCAGCAGTACCCAATGGATTTTCTGCTTTAAATATACTGTGCACTTCCCTATTTATAGTAAACACCAGCAGTGGGATTCATCTGTCCAAATATAGATGCTGTGATGTAGGTGTCTGTAGCAGAGTTAACTGTCTAGTCTCCCTTTATAGAGGAGGGAACAGGCCTTCTGAGGGCAGAGCTCCTCTTGCCCCATTTCCAGTGGTTAAAATAGATTAAAGGAGTCACCTTCATTTAGGAGACAGAGCAGGAAGGCCTATTTCTGTCCATTCACTATGGAGGGAGTCTGGACAACCAGCAAGGGACTAGGTGCCTACACCGTAGATGCTACAACACAGAAAGATACTTTCTGCCTTCAAGTAATACCAAGAAGGCTGTGGCCACCAAGCAGTCCCTCAGATGTTTCCTCAGATGAACAATCTACCACTTTGCTGCCTCACAATAATGTTGGCTTCTATCTGCTGCTCATTTGGTTTGCAGGCAGGGCATGATCGAGAATGGTATTTCAGACCCACCCTTCTCGCTTGGCTTTCACTCTTCTCCCCATAGCTGCAACTCCACGGTCTCATTTTACTCACCAAGGAGGTAACGAGCCATTGAAATGAAACCCTGCTGCTGTGTAGTGGGTTGAGGAGATCATTGTTGAGCAATGCAACATGCTCTTATCCTTTGTCCCCAGAGGACTGAGCAAACGTTTTGTGAGGCAATCCCATTTACTGCTGATGCCAATGCCAGGAAATGAACAATCTGTGTTAGCTTTTGACTTTCAAAAACAATGGGCTGGATGAAATGCCCTCTGAAGTTACCAGGAGTCTTGTTCTTCCTTTGTTTTCAAAGGGCAGGGGGTCAGGCTCAACACTAGGAGTTTATTTGGCTTTATTAATACACTTTATGAGAAATAAAAGTTAAATGCAGGTGTAGTTGTGATTATGAGAAGCCGATCTATATGGCGAAAGCGGAATGTGATTTTTAAACAAAAAGCAATCAACTTTCCTAGTTAAAATGTTCTTGTACTAATTACAGGAGGAATTTTTTATCGCACGTGCCCTCGTTTAAGGTTTATATAGGAGATTACTGGTCTTTGCATTATAAAATCCAGGCACAACAATTTTGTTATAAAGTTCTCGTTATGCTTTTAAAGAGGAATTTCTGAAAGAATATGCCTATTGCTGATGATTCATTTGTGTAGCAGTTCTTCCCTAGACTGACAATCTTTTATGTAAATATTGACAAGGCTTCTATCACTCACGTTCCCCTTTCCTCCCCTTCCCTCTCCCTGTGTGAAACCTCCCCCTGAGGACCACGTGTGACCCACAGTATCTGTATGTATGGGGTACCGTGGACAGGCTTCTGATCTCAGAGCCTGAAGAAACTACTGCAGTCCTACTACAGCATTGCTGAATCATTAGCTAATCTGAAAAAAATGTTTATGTAGTACAGCGATGTTATTATTCTTACTTTACAGGTAAGAAATTGGATGATGAAAGAAAATAATTCACTCGTACATGATCACATGGACCAAGAACAGTCCTTCCTGAGGCCGTGCCCCATTGCCTTAGGCAGAGAACTGTACACCCTCAGTGCTACACTCTGCATGTACATGTATGGAAACATACAGAATATCTTCACAATCTAACACCTTTCTTAGTAGCTTTTAACACCTCTACTGTAACCTGGAGGGGTGACGGAGTAAACTCTTGTTTGCAGGAGTTTGCAGGTGACACCAAACAGGCGGAACCAGTTGCTGCACTTCAGGGCAGGGCTGCCACTGGCAGTCACCCAGGTAGGCTGGAGGAATGGGTCAGCCCCAGCCTCATGAAATTCAGCAAGGGGAAATGGACAGTCCTGCACCCGAGAAGGGATAACCTGGGCAGTGATACCGCCTGGGGACTGACTAGCTGGGGAGCAGCTCTACTGAGAAGGTCCTGGTGGGAATCACAGAATCGTTTTTGTTGCAAGAGGCCTTCAAGATCATCAAGTCCAACTGTTAACCCAGCACTGCCAGATAACCACTAAATCATGTCTCTAAATCACGGTGGCCAGTCAGCATGAGCCAGTGACCTGTCTGGCAGCATGGAAAGCCAACAGCACCCTGGGCTGTTTCAGCAGAGGCACGGCCAGGAAAGGCATAATCCCCCTTCACTCAGTGCTTGTTAGACTGCATCTAAAACGCTCACTAAAGGTGTGGATTCACCAGAACAAGAAATCCACTGGAGCACGTTCAGCAGAGGGCTACCAAGACTAAAGGATCTGCAGCACTTGTCCTTGTCCCAGAGGGAGAGTCTGGAGAAATGGTGCTTTTTTAGCCTGAAGAAGAGACAGGTTTTGAGGGACCTAACTAGCAGCCTGCCAGCATGTACAAGGAGGTGGCAGCAGGCTCTTTGTGGCACTGCGCAGTGGGAGGATGACAGGCAATGGGCATAAACCGAAACAAGAGAGCTTCGTGGTGGATATACAGAAAAATTTTTCCCTGTGTCAAGTAGAAAAATAGGTCATCAGAGAGGTAGAACAACCCCCATCCTTTGAGCTTTTCAAGACGTGACTGGAAAAATTCCAGAGTAAACTTGGTCTGATCTCATAGGTAACCTCCCTGAGAAGGAGGTAGGACTAGAGTCCTCTCTGACTTGAATTATCCTGCAACCTTATGAAAGAGAGATGTCAGTGAAAGATTTTGTCTGGGAAGCATCAAATAATATTTTCAAGCCACAAACTCCCAGAAGGAGTGTAAAGGCAAACTAAAATCTTACAGCAGGCACATCATAGGTTCTGCACAGAGCAGTTACTTCCCTTACACAACAGCCTTTGCATTGTTCCTATTTTTAATCTCTTTATTATCGCCAATCAGCACTAACGCAAGGAGCGGGGCAGAAGGAGCGTGGACTGCCATGCGGTTGTGATGGCTTTTGGCCGCACCGCAGAGCATGCGCAAAACCGGTTGTGTCCTCTGCCTCACTACAAAAACACGTGCTCTGCTTATGCAAAATCCTCACAAGTCTGAAGTAATTAAAGTTGCTGTATTTCTGCTGAACAGTTCCCAGTCAGAAGTGCGTGAGTGTGCACTGTGTGACACACCACAGTGAGGCTGGCACACTGAGAGCTGTCTGAGCTGCGGCGGAGTTATTTATTGTGCGAGCACATACCATCCGGGCAGTGAACGGGGAGGCCTGATTAAGGCTATTTATCCATGCTCTGCTACGCAGGCCAGAGGCCTGCAAGTCTTGGCCAAATGGCCCTATTTATCTTTTTCCACATGGACAATAAAATATCCCTAGAATAACTGTGTGTGGTCATCTCTTCCCCTGGAAGACCTTAAAATTCTAAGACACACCTCTTTTGCTTCCCATGATGAAGAAGTGTCACCCCTTTCTTGTCCAAGGAGAAAAGTAAGTCACAGAACTACAGCTTTCATTTCCTGTTCTTTTCAGTCCTGGGATGGAAGGACGTTGGGGAGAAATAAATCCCGTGTTGGCCAATTTGAAACACATCCTCAGTCCTCATGCCTGCAGCAGCTTTGCTGCCTGCTGCCAGGCATCATCTTCTGTGTGAGGGCAGCTGCTCTTCAGCGCTGGTGGGAAGGATTGCTGTGGAGCAGATTGATTTCCAGGTCCCAGAGCAGACCCCGTGTCTGGCACCCAGACAGACCCCTCGTGGGCTTTCCGCACAGCTCCGTCCCCCGGCGTCAGCACTGTGTTTGTATGGAAAGTGATCAGGGCAGTGATAAAGCTCAGGAGTGGTTTCCAGCTTGTTTTCTTTATTCAGGTCTTGTTTACACTGCAGTTCCCAGGAACCTCTGTGACCAGTTGTGAACTAGCAGCCTCGTGTCACCAGAAGAACCCATGAAATAAACCAGGGGCGAAACGTGAAATCATGGAAGTTTTCACTGAGTTCTCTAAAAAGCTTTGGGCTTGTCTGTGCATGGGGGTTTGTGCTGAGCTAACAAAACTGAATCGGGGGTTGCATCAATTTCATTAAACCGTGGCAAAAGCTGTGTAATATAATCCTTTGTTTTGTTTAACACCTATTGCCATCAAACACCTGAGCTATTGCTAAGTAAAGACCTCAAAGGCATAAAAAAGACTCAAGCTCCAGCCTACCACCGTCAGCTGCAATTCAAGGCTGAGACAGCACGCGCTTCATGGGAGAAATGGAGAAAAGTGGAGATGTTCCTAAATTAAAGCAGCTCACTAGGGACAGGCTGAACCAAATCAAGTAACTTTCAGGTCTTCCTCTGTCATAAAAGTAACACTAAATGCCAAAAGCTTTTCTTTTTTCTTTTTTTATATCTCAAGCCACCTTTAAGAACCTAAGGAAAGAGTCTCCTTGACAGTGTCATGAGTCCCTCGAGGCTTTTCCAGCTCTTCATTTTAGTCATCTGGAACAACTTATTGATACACAGTCATCCCTCTCTGAAATTTCCAGAGAAATTAACCCACTATTACTCACACTGTAAATCCCTAAGGAGCAGTCCGGTCGATGCTTTTATGTGTAGTGACTCCTGCCATGCGCGACAGTGCCAGACTCATGGAGAACATCAGAGCTTTCTGAATAATCAGCAAAAACGGATCACTTTCCGCCTTTGCCAGCTGGCAGCCGACAGCATCTCTAATGGGAAGCTGGCCACTCCTTCTCCTTCCATTTGCCTGCGTGGCTCACGAAAGGGAAACCTTAGGGAGCCCAAGAGGCATTAAATGAGCCGAGGTGGAGGTTATCTGCTCATCTCTGATTGCAGCAGAAACAGACGGAAAATGGTTAACTCACTAGAAGTCAACAAGTGGTGGCTTCTGGTGCTCAGCTGTGGAAGTGAGGAGGGGGCTCGGGATCTTTCCCTCTTGCACTCTTAAATACTGATCAACCAGAAACCCTCTTTGTGCTCCCCTGAGACTAAAACTGCGGCTGGGAATTAGAGAATCTGGGAGTGGCTCCAGCAGGAATACATTCTGCACTTCTTTACAGTCAGGTTGCTGTTGCCTTTTCTGCAGCAGCCCCAGCGGCGCGCTGACCACCTCTTCCCACTGAAAGCCAATTATTGCTGTGGCTGTGGGCATCCTTCCTTGGCTTGCCATTGCCTTCTGCCACCACAGCCCAAGTTCAAGAAAGCCAGAAGCTCCACGAGATCGCTTTGCACCGCACTGACTCACTGCACGGCTGGGCTGGGCGGTGGGAGAATATCCTCCTCCCGGCCCAGCTCTGCTCCCAGCTTTCTGCCAACAAAACCAGTGGCACCAGCTACAACACCAATGACCACCTCTGCAACACGCAGTGCCTGCTCTGGTAAGCCAGCAGTTTGGAGGGTAACAGAGAATTCTGGAAAGTAACACAATTCTTCTAAGCCTTTTCAGAAAAAAATCTTAATCAGCTCTAATTTCATTGCTCCCAAGTTCACAAAATCTTTTTTGTTTTCTCTCCCATTATGTCCATTTTTTTTGCTTGGTCACAGCTGTGATACCCTTTTAGGTATGATGGAGTTATTAAGGGATAAGTGTAGTCAGAACTGGCCTCTGTTCTCATTATTTTGTTCTGACATACATCAGTTAAAAGATAGTTTTGTGCAGTTTCCTGCCCCAGATCTCTTCTTCTGGTCCTGTTTCTATTACTGTTGTAAGACATGATGTATGTATCAAAGCATTCCTGTTTTCATCAGAACCTTTACATTTTTTCTTTTGCCAGATAAGCCTCTTTTCAGTGTACAACACCAATAGTGCTTCAGCAACTTCAACTGCTTGCACATTACAGGCACAAACACTTTTTGTTCTCCGGAGAGCACTCGGTAAAGCCCTGCACACATACGTGCAAGCAGGCACACATAGGGGCCTACACTGTCCTCCCAGTGGAAATAAATCATCTCTGTTCGTAGAAATTTTCTGTGTTTACAGACCAGGCATCTTTAGGCTCAGTTATTACAACGCTCCATTATTTCTTTTGTTGCAGAATGGTAGGGCTGGCAGGGACTTAGGTAAGCCTCATTAAGCAACTCTTGCAGTATGCATAATCATTGTGATGGAAGTTATAGGAGTGTTTATGATATTCTTACATGAATCAATTAAATATGGGACTTAAAATGACTCATCATGGTTCCGCGGCATTCACTTCCCATCTGTCTGACCTTTGTTCCCTTCACGGGCATGCTGGATCTTCCCACAAAAATCGAAGCTGGTATATAACTGACAAGACTGCTGTGTGACTGACATCCATCACAGGACCAGGCAGTGCCTCAGGCTGCAAGCTTTGCTCCTCTGCTTTCAAAACCATACTCGCAAATCATTTCTCCAAAGGGTACAGAGTATCAGCTCTGGAAGTACTAGCGTTAGGTCTTCATCAACACAGCTGCTGAAAGGTTGTATGTCTTCACAGCTCACTGCCTCTATCCCCTCAGAGGGGGACATCTCACCGAAAGCTGCACTGCCACCCTGCCCATCGGCGTATCCACCATCACACGCAACAACGTGCACAAGCACCCCTCGCTGTATGGAGCTGTCATCCTTGTTTGTCTCTGGATGAGCCACGCTGTGTTCTCGGTCGCAACTGCAGAGCGGGTAGGAGGGGCAGCACAGCCTGCTCATCATGAACGCTCCCAGTCCCTTCCCTCGGTGACCATCAAGGAAGAAATGACTCACAGCCGATGCAAGCAGCATGGCGCACTCTATTTCCACAGCAGTCAACTGCAGGAGCATTAATTCATTTCCTTTTCCTTCGCTATCTGGAATGTGCGAAGTGGTGATCCACTGGGAGACAAATAAAGCCAGATTCAGCTGAGCAAGGTCAAATGAAACCACTTTGGGCTATGACTAAGGGCTCAAAGAACCAGCAGAAATGCATTGTTGACTGCACCTGCACAACGAAGCAGGTTCGTGGCAGGAAGCTCTGAGGAGAATCTGTGTGCTGCCAAAGCAGCAATCAATTCCCTAAACGGCACTGTAAATTGGAGACAGTTGGGTAAGCATCTTAATATTTCCTACTGAAAGGGGAACAACTTTCCCAAGAACTTCTGCGAGAAGTTCTCCCACTTACAGCGGTTTTAAGGTACAAAAAAATACATATCATCAAAGTGTGGGGGAAAACCAAGACACATGAGAACATTTTGTTACAATAGCACTGGTAATAATCACTATTTCATTGATAATCCACAACCCTACATTCAATAACACCATTTACCTTATACGTTAGGTAACAATTCATAGACAATAACCTACCACTGGTTTAAACTACTTTTAAATAAAAAGGACTGCTAATGTAAGTGATGACTACAAACCCTCCATAATCTCTATCATCACTTCGAGAGAGCGCGAGCGCCGCATTCTTAATACCACCCCTTCACGTTATGACACTCTCACTCTCCATCTGCCCAGCAGTGAGAGTGAGGATGTTACAGACCTACCTCCCACCTCAGGAGAAACAGGGAATACTCAGAATCCGTGCTGCTAAGGGCAAAGTGCCACAACTGACAATGATACTGGCTAAAAAAAAAACAACTCAGAGAAAGTACAAAGAGATTTTCAGTTGCATGAGTTCCCTTATTTGGTACATAGCACAGACCCCACGTGCAGTTGTGGGGATTAGGAAGAGGATGGAAAAGAGGCCAGTGACAGAGATACGGGAGCTGTTTCTGCAAGTGCTGCTGCTGGGAAGATGCACGTGCAACCACAGATAAATTCAGTTTGTATCGCTTCTGGAAATGTGTTGAGTTCTGGAAGTGAAGTGGCTCCAAACCACATGTTGCCCATCTCTTCTCTCACCAGTGTAACACCAGTACTTACTTCACAGACAGCAACTCCAAGACAGACAACACCTTGGGCATTGCTCACAAACTGAAGAGGAAAACAAATTGACTTGTAGGTCGTACACCTTTGTCTACGTCAGTCCCTGCAGGAGAAAGGCAAGAGCAACGCATCATCTCTCCTACAGGCTGAACACTTCCTGGCTCCCAGAGAATGAAGCACTCAGAACACGTACAATATTCGCACTGTTGGTACATGTTGCAGCTATCAACCAAGGAAGAAACTGCCTGCCTGCTGTGTTACTGGTGTGGGGTCTGTGGGGCTGTGCTGCAGATTGCTGCTGCTTCCTTATTGCTGCTCCTGCAGATTTCACCACTGCTTTCAAGTGTATGGTTAAAAATGCATTATATTGGGGCTGCAAATTAATCATTAAATTTGAACTGCAGTCAGACAACCCCTCCTAGTTTACAGTCGCCCATAAGTTCACTCTACCGGGTATTTATTTCATACATGCTTGAAGCTGTCTTTCAATGTCATCCAGCAATGCATTCAGAAAGAAACAAAAGGTAAGTGTGCAGGGCCCCTCAGAACTGCACCCTGGGAGGACGTTGTGAAGGACAGTGTTTTGGCAGACATGAAGCCGAGACCGTTCTTCCCAAAGGAAGCCAGCGCTGAAAACATGCACTTTGCCCGGACTCCCTGTGCGTAAGTCAACAACGTCCTATTGTCATTCACTAAGACTTGCATCATCATCATCATCATCACTATTGTTATTTATACTGAGAGCTCTTCAGAGGAAGAATTATCTCCTGCTGCACATGTGCACAGCATCTGCCGTGGCACCTCAGAACATGGAACTGCATTAATTCTCAGTTAACAGCCCTTTCCTAGGGAGCATTTCTGTGCTTCTGTGCAAAATACAAGGGATAAGAGAACAGGCACATGAATTCCATCGGCGGCTCTTGAGGAACCCATGGCAATACTTTGAATGCTTCTTCAGCATACTGTAATTTCCATGTGCACTTGCATATCAGCAGGTCAGGAACTGCCTAATGCTGAAGTGGTGCCCAGTTAAGCACCATTGGCAGGACTGGCCAAAGTCTGTTGGGAATTTGCCAGTGATTAGTGCTCTTTGGTCTCATAATGAAAATGTCTCCTTCCTCTTCCCTGGGAAAATATTCCCTGTGTAACTCACGACTTGAAACACGTGCCTGTCTGACCAGTTGTGCTTTGAACCAGGGCTGTCACCACCCTACAGAACCGTACAGATCGGGCTGTGTCTGAGATGAATTCACACAGGTCTAAGTGAATGCTTCCAGAAAGCCCTATATCATTTTGATGTTCCAGTTGACAGTACAGAAACTCCAGCAGATACTTTTTGTTCCTCACCAAGCACAGAGTAAAAGCCCAGCATTTTCCCCGGCCTCCGTTATAAGAAAAGTTGGCAACGGCTGATGAAAATTACCCTAGCAACTCAGCAGGATATAATCTTTCCTCTCACAGCCCCACAAGGCTCTGAAGGGCCCTTCAGAATTTGCTATAGCTTCAGAGATAAGTGCCCAGGGAGCAAAATTCCGCGGTTCTGTGTAGCAGAAGGGCAGGCTGAGAACAGCAGTGAAGTGGAACAGTTAGAGTGGACATACTACATCCCCAGCACTCATGCACACGTTCTCCTGATCAGTCAATTCCACAGAGTACAAAGATCAAGTGGATCATTAATTCTTCACAGTAGTATTAGAGGTAACCTGCATTTTAAAGTACCATTTTAGTGAGAGATGTCTAACAACAGGTGAGCAAAACAAATAGCATATTATTAGTAGGTGCACTCTGCATTAGATTCATCAGTTTAGTCATCTACTGAAGTGTTCTCCCATCCTTTTGTACTCTACGGCGAGAAGAGTCGAAAACATAAATACTGGGACAGAGATATTGTAGATAAAGTATAACTTACTGGCACCATACTTAAAGGATCATATCAAACCAATAAATACAGCCTAATGTACGTTATCGCTGGCAACAGAAATTTGCAACTGTGGAAAATGTTCCGATTCCACAAAGTTACGACATCTGTGTACCATAAAGCAGACTGTGCCGCGCTCAAAGGTTTTATAAGTTCCCATTTTTTTTTCTATTAAGATAGTGATATCTTATACAGCTTTCCTTCTACAGCAAGTTGCATAAATCAGGTTTCCAACCTCCTCGTGAGTTCACAGTGGAGACACTTCCACAGTACCAAAGGGAATCAGAATTGCCCCATTCATCTTACCGGGGTGATAACCTGCCCCACTACATCCATTTTAATGTTTAATTTGCTGCCGTGTTTGTCTCTAGTGAGACAGAGCACCATGTGTACAAGAGTACCACAGTACTATGGGTAATAAAGGAAACAGACATAAAATACAGTATTTTGCTAGCTGTTACACACCATAAATAAGTGTGAGAATCACAATTCAGAAAGCCACAATTAAGCAGAGAAAACCCGCCATTCTCACAGCAAACCGGGTCCCCTTGTCATTTAGGACAAACACTGACACACTTGAACACATTTCGTGCCCGGGAGCCCGAGTCCCTTAAGAGAGCAAGACATTTAATGATTCATTTCTTTATATAAAGACAAAGAACCGTATTTCTGCTGTTAGGAACTGCTCTAGACTCTCCCGTTAGACAGTGGAAAAGGTTAAACGAGGTGTTCAGTGCTTCACCCCCATCCACGGCAAGACTCACGCAGGCCTCAGACCAACCAGCTGATTTTTTGGATGGTGATTTCCTCTCACACTGGAAGAGAGAAGCGAACGTACAACCAGGGGCGAAGGGCCTGGGCACCGGAGGAAGGTGTCGAGGGCAATGTGATAACCCAGATATGAAAAAAAACACTTTAGCAAGCAACAGAGAATAGAAACTTACAGGTCACCTGTGGGAATGCGCTGCCAGGGGCTGCTGGGGCCACTGGGGGGGGGCTGAGGAGCTGCCCCACACAGGTTCCAGATGGTTCCAGCCGGTTCCAGCCAGTTCCGGCCCGTCCTGGGAGGCTCTGGCAGCCCCACTGCAGGTCATGGCTGAGCCCCACAGCCCCAGGCAAGGGCCCTCGGGGAAAGCCTTGGCAAGAAGGGGCAAAACCCTGCCGGCAGCCAGGGCCAAGGGGAAGCACCGGTGTGAGAACAGCCCTGCGAGCCCCGCGTGTGAGGAGAGTGGCCGGACGGGCCCTGGGTGCCCCAGTGGAGATTCTCCTGCAGCTCCCCAGGGAGAGGCCACCTCTGGAGCGTTGTGTCCAGTTCCAGGCTCCCCAGTTCAAGAGAGACAAGGAGCTACTGGAGAGAGTCCAGAAGAGGCTCTGAAGCTGCTGAGGGGCTGGAGCATCTCTGTGCCCAGGACGGGCTGAGAGCCCTGGGGCTGTGCAGCTGCAGAAGAGCAGCCTGAGAGGGGAGCTGAGCAATGCTGAGCAAGAGCTCAAGGGCCCCTTTAGGGGGGCAAGAGGATGGGGATAGACTCTGGTCAGTGGTGCCCAGCTACAGGACAAGGGGCAACAGAGGAGTTTGGTCTGAGGGACTAAAGTAAATCCTGGGAAGAAGTGGGGTGAGGGTAAAGTGTTTTATTTTTTGTCTTTGTTTCTCACCATCCTACACTATTTGTATTTTTCAATAAATTAAATCCATTTCCCCCAAGTGGAGTCTGTTTCTCTGAGGGTAAGTGATCTCCATGTCTTCCTCTTGACCCACATGCTTTTCCACCTTATTTTGTTGCCCTGTCCATCAGAGGACAGAGCAAACAGCTCGGTGGGCATCTGGCAGCTGGCCCAGGTCAACCCACCACAGAGAATAAGAAGCTTACAGTCCTGGAAGATACAAAATAGCTAGAGAAAGATCTGGGAAACACAGTGTAAGTACATTACCTCAGTGTCGAGCGATAGAAAGATGACCTTTTTTTCTGGCGATGTCATATGAGGAGCTTGTCTTTTCACACCAGTCCTGTCATTATCCTGTACAGTAGAAATCCATCAGTAGAGCATCCTTTGAGCATCTCCAAGGGTTAATTTCTGGCAGATTTACTTAGCTGAGTGTTGCCACTTACTGTTCATAAAGTTGGCAGAGTCTGGCCTCATTCTAAAAACCGCTACTTCTAGGGGTCAGCCGCTGAGATGATGAATAATTTCCAGCAAAGCTGCTGGTATTGAATGTAAAAAATCTACCTACTCCACATCAAAACAACCTTTGCAATCACTCAACAAAACGCTCCCTCCAGCACATGCAGCACTGGACTTCTCAGTGCCAGGTGATTTGGTCCTGGTTGAGGAGCCCGCGTGCAGAAGGAAGTTCACAAGTGAAGTTTAGGTGTATGGCAGAACACGCCTATTATGATAGAAGATAGAAGATGTAGCTCTTGCCAAAGTCAACTTCTGGCGCAGTTGTCACAGCCTACCTTGATTAGATATAGTCAAAGACTTAAGATTAATAAACATTCGTACCTGCAATTCCTCAAGGACTATCAAAAACCGGCAGATCGTTCTCACAAAAAGCAAGGCAAACGTTCACCCATTTTAAAATTTAAACTCAAGTCATTTAAGACAGTCTCATGATCTTTCACTGCCATAAATGGTGACAAGAAAACAGTTTCAAAATGTTGAATCCAACGTAATCTCGGGAGCGGAATTTTAAACTCAGGCACAAGTATTACTGCAGAAATATTTCCATATTTATGAAATTGGAGAATGAAAACAATGCCATGGGATTCCTTAAATCAGTCTATACCCAGATAAAGAAAAATTCCCTGGAGGACTGTTTGCACTCCAGCCTCAGAGTCAAAGACATCTGCACTAATGTTCATCAAATACTCTGGAATAACGGGAACAAGTGGTGAAATCACAGTCTATTCACTGACAGCCATCAAGCAGAAAGAAAGGAGAAATTTCTTTTGTCCTTGTTGGTGAGTGCCAGCAAAACGCATTTGGATAGCAGGGAAAGAAATATCCCATGATGCAACTGGTGATGAATGTTAAAGGCAAAAAGACATAGCTAAGGGTTTGAGAAGTAAAGGCAGATGTCATAGCCCCAGCTTTGGTGCCACAGCTTGCAACATGTCAGAGTGACATTTATTGTCATGACCGAGAGTAAGCGTGACATGACCCTTACTCATCAGGCAAGAGTAGAATGAGAAACACTGTTAGGGAAAGCAGAGTTAGAACTCAGTTACGTCCACATCAAAAGTAAGATACTCATAATAGAAAAGATCATTTATTACAAAGGAAGAGTCCCGAATTTGTTTATTTCCATTCTTTTCCATCCTTAACCTGTATTTTGAAATTGAAGCATTGTCGTTACATGGTAAAAGCACAAAATTGCCATCAGATAAAGCAGGGAGGCAATTCAGCCAGAAATATTTTACTGTTTGTGCAGTGGCCCTTTAATTGTCCACGGCTGATCGTATTAATAATGTGAGGATTGTAAAAACACCAAGGAAACGCAAGGGCATGTTCCCAATCCTCATCGCGACCTATGGGATGTGTTGTCTTTACTATTAAAAGCTCTTTCTCTACAACTTCCTTCTGCTGGTATCTTGAGGAGCCAGTACATTGCAACGGCTCTGCAAACACTGGGAACAGCTGTCATCAGAAATATCAAGCACTCCCCACTCCCGTGATTTCAGTAGAGCCACAACAGTGTCAAACTGGAAGCAAAAAATCGTGATCAAGAATTTGAATTTTAATTAGGAGACTCTTAAACAGCCCCTGTAATTCCCTGCTGCCACCACTGCGGTAGAGTTCAGAGGCTGCCTGAGACAAGGGGACAGTCAAATGATGCTAGAGGCCCATAAATACTATCGTAATTATGGGTGATTCCCTTCCAAACTCACACACACGTGGAGCCTACCGGCCTGAATCTTCCTTCCTTATCTCCAGAGATGACTGCAGAGTTTCCCTCAGCGGTATGACCGGGGTGCCAAACGCACCCTTCTCACTGCCTGTGGTTTCTGATTTATTCTTTCACTCCCAGCACTACCCCCAGTGCCTGCCTTAGGTTAATAAGTGAACCATGTAGCTGTACTAAAGGATTCTAAAGGAAATAGCAGGAGACAACTGTCACCATGGTATCAATCTGGACCTTCTTTTTCTTGAAGAGAAACATTAATAAGATCGTACAGAAGAGGTGAGAGAGGGAGAGTTCCCAACAGGACTAATGTACTGCCTAACATCCTGAACCTAAATGAAGGAAATTTTTCAGGAAGCGAAGACTTAAAGAAGCATCTAACAACCTCTTCCCACTTGCGTTCACACATTGTCCACAGTCTTAAACGCATCCACTGAAAAGAAAAGAACTGAGCAGCCAGTATATGCTATTCAGCTGTGACCTGCAGTAAAATGTAAGGAACAAATATACTTGATTCATGCAGTCATCTATTTCCCCTGTCCTGTTATCAGTCTCCATGCCCTCTTTTGGAACTTAAATGAGTTTATCCTGCTGTGTGTTAGCCCTGGAACGGTAGACTTTTCTTTCAGAGAAGATACTCATGTGGTCAGGGAATCAGTCTTTTGCAGAACAAAGGGCTCTGAGCGAGTGAACTTCCTAGAAGTGAACTTCTAGCCTGATGTGGAAATGCTACATAACTTTCTCAGAACAAATACCAAAACTGCAAGGGAAACATGCAATATTTCATTTTTTATTAGCAAGTGCTGACTAAAAGCAAGCCTCTAACAGTAAAGATTCCCTAGCTGTAAGATATTTAAAATCTGACAGTACATTTGGATTCATATACTCCAGTATTTTCTGTCTTTAAGATATACAGAATATCATCCTTCACGAGAGTAGTGAATAACATACAAATATGGCTGTGAAGGGCTGGAAGCTGCTGAGGGGCTGGAGCATCTCTGTGCCCAGGAAAGGCTGAGAGCCCTGGGGCTGTGCAGCTGCAGAAGAGCAGCCTGAGAGGGGAGCTGAGCAATGCTGAGCAAGAGACA
>JAAGNO010014465.1:0-12028 GCA_033439905.1 Ceryle rudis | reverse complement strand
CAGGCTGCCCAGAGAGGTTGTGGAGTCTCCTTCTCTGGAGAGATTCCCAACCCGCCTGGACCCTGCACTGCTGGGCCACAGGTTCCTTTCAGCTCCTACCATGCTGGGATTCTGTGATATACAAGTAACTTTATTTAGGTTGTGCTCATGGTGTCTGTCACTGTGGTATGTCAGGCAGCAGTCCTGGAGGGTAAGGGGGGGACTCGGGCAGAACTGAGTCTGTAAGTGAAGTGGAAAAATTACAAAAATAGACAAAAGCGGATAATTCTGTAAATACTATCTACTCAGCACATTCAGTCTTGCAGAACAGCTGCAGATACACTGCAAGTTGCAACGACCCAGGGGTTTTTTTCACTCTACCAACTCACAAACCCATGAGTGCACCTTGGTATCTGGTGTGTGGAACTGACTTTGCTCTGTGACTTCTCACATGGCATTTTTCATGTGGCTCGACAGGATAAACACAGACTGTAGGGGTAACTGGGGCTTTCGTTCGAAAACCTGACGAAGTAGTGCGAAAAATGGAGAAAGGAGAACCTCTCAGGATGAGGCAACAAAAAACTTTCTCCTCAAAATATTTATAACAGAAATTGACTTCATCAGTTTGAAATCGCTGCTGGAGATGTAAATATTTGTGGGCAAGACTGATTTCAAAAAGGAAAAGAAATCAAACCTTCAAAAAACTGATTTTTACGTTCAAATAAACATAGGACGGATTTATCAGAAAAGAAATTCCAGAGCAGTTCTGAGTGACCAGAGATGAGTGTCTCAGTTCAGTGAGTGCTGGTTTTTCACACCCCACCTATGGCTGGTGGTAGGTGATAGGTACCAACTTATCTCAAACCCATACCCGAGGGTGGGTCAGGTTGAACTTGGAAGATACTGATCTAGGAAGGAAGTTTGACTGAGTCAGTCAGACTAGATGCCCAGCTTTTTAACTCCTAGAACCTGCAGATAGATCTCATGTTCAGAATGCTTCAGCAGTTCTGCTGGAGCAAATCCTCTCCCATTCAGCCACACAGAGAATGTCTGAGCTCTAAGAGACAACTCTTGTCCTTAAAACAGAAACGTTGCTCGGATGGTCCGTTAAAGGTGATTTAACGATGTGATCACTGTCTTTTAGGACTTCACCATCTCATTCACTTATTTTTAAACAAACTATCTTGGTGAAAGCAAATATAAATATACAACAGCCCAAACCCAAGCTAAATGTTCCTGAAGGGCAGTGTCTCTTTGGCATCTCAGTCTTTCTGAAAGGATTTATTTTTAATTTTTGATGAGATCTATGCAAGTCACAAGACTGTTTAATAAAACCATGTACTTAGCTGGGTTTTTTCCAGAGCATTTTCTTCCGCTTCAGTACTCTGGAAGTGTTGCTGGTGCTTTGCAGATCTTTGTATATCTGTTTTCCACAAATGGTGGATTTTAATCATGGTTGTTGTTTTAATAAGAAATTAAAATGATTTTCTGTAGAGCAAAAAGGACAATTTTGAAAACACCCTCAGTTTTCACCAGTGCAATACTGAGTGTTTGGAGTGTCTCGGTGTAACTTAACAGCTCTCTTCAGAGGCCTCTCCTTTCAGTGGCCCATCACACCACAGAAAGATGGTGAAGCTCCCAGTTTGGCCAGGTGGTGCTCCAAGTGAACTGTGTGAGTCACTTCAAAGCCAAGTGCTGGGTCTGCTGCAGAGGAGCCATTTGGTTTTAGTGCAATGAATTTCAGTGGTTTCCTTTGATCTTCCAGCAAATGAGGCCTATGAAGCTTTACTGGACTTTTCAAGGGACAATAGAGCTGTGACACAGCAGAGCTGTCACACAACAGAGCTGTGACACAACTTCAGCGTTTGACATTAGTCCACAACCACTGGGAACAGAGCCCTGCGAAGGAGCAAATCCCTCCCTCTATCAATCCTCAGGTTACAGATCATCTTCCTCATCAGATCACAACTGGACAACTGGACCCGGCTGCTGCACTGGAAGTTTTACCAACCAACCTGTTAAAAGATTCTGTAACAGGACCACCCAAATGACAGGGACACTACGAACAACCATCTGGGACACACTGTATTTGACAAAATATTCCTGCGGAAAGAATGTCTCTCCAATCCAAACAATTACACAGGTAACACTGGTTGTCAGGCCCAGGAAAGGGCAGAGGCTCGGTAAATTTTGCCTGAACCTAGACCTCATGGATTTGATGCCTCCAGTGTTCCTGTATTTCTCAGTCTTCCTCCGACTGCTTGGGAAGCAGGCACTCAGCGCTTCCGCAGACTTCCTGCCTACACAGTGCTGGAACTGCCTTCCTGGACCTCAGAAAAACTACGCCGTGGATCCTGTGTGGGGACGAGGAATAGCATGGCCTTATTCTAATAGAACACCCATTTGACGGGGCCTGGACTTAAGGTCTTTGGAGAAGAAGGTCTTTGCGATCACCTGCCAAATAGCTGCTTGAGGAGATGACAGATGTCCGTTGTCTCCCAGGTTCTGACTTCAGTTTTAGGTAGTGCAGCCCCCTCCAAACATCCAGGTTTTATCCCATGGGGAATTCTGTCAGTCTCTGGGGAGCTCTCATGGCTAAGCATGCGCTCTGTTAAGCTCACCCTTGATAATCAACCCTGGCCAAGGTCTCTAGGTGTGTACAGAACACACTGTTTTCTAAGATGATTCCTGTTCCATTTCAACACTTAACGTATTCTCCCTTTTTCTAGATAAAACCATTCATCTTCCAGGCATTTACTGTGAATCCAAGGCAACTACACCTATTTTCTAAGATAGCCAAGAACCTCTCATCAATTCAAATGTGTCTGCCAATTATATGACATCATCTACTCAAGCTAGGAAGCTTAACTCTCCATCAGAGAGCCTCAAACAACAGAAAGTTTTGTGGACCAGATCCAGCCTGCCAGAACAATTTCAAGCTAGCAGTTCATTGCCGGCTACCCACTATCATAGGCACTTCGGACACAGTTTAGGAGAAGGATCAAGGCTACATCTCCTGACTTCATTGCTCTCTAACACCTTCTCTCAAATTCTTTGGAGACTGAAGCGCCTGGACTGTACCTGCTGCATAGGAACACATCATTTGCATGACATGTGACAAAAGCACACATGAATGTTGGGGGAAATGACAGGGGCTACTTGTAAGACCAGCCATGCAACTAGAGAGCTCTAGGACCAGACCTCCAGGGACATCTCCATTTTGGCCACATCACAGACACGTTACAGATGCTGGGCAGAGGAGGCTGTGAGGTATGCAGGCCTCGTAAGATCGAATAAAGCATTCTCCAACAGAATGTTTGAAGGACTCTGCTCATCCAGTGTTACACACTGGACTTCATCACGGCTAGCTGAAGAGGGATGAAGAGGAACAGCAGCTCTGCAGCCCTTTCTGTTCTGTCAGCCGTTGGGATGCTCCGTTGCTTCGTTGCCCATCGGTTCTTATGCGACTGCAAGAGTTCTTACACACACCTCTTAGCTTTGTTCTCACCTTCTCTATAGCCCTGATTAGTCTGATTTAGTCACTTCTCGCAGTGCTGCCTTTTGAGCTGAATGCAATGTCATTATAAAATCAATGACAAAAAGAATTGGATTTTTTTAATAAGGCTTTGAACCTGATTCTTACTTTTTACCCAGTCCCCTGTCAACACACAAATATTGAGTCAATACAGTTTGGGGCAGGCAATGTTGCACTATTTTTAATCTCCTCTTTCTTTTAAAAGTGGCCTTAATCTGTCCACAAGTACTTTTAAAATTATTGTTCCTAGTATCGATGATAATTTTTTTATATATAATTATTTGGATTGACAACTTCTCAGGTCACTGTCTGCCACCCTAGCACAAGTAGCATTGGCTCAGTTTCTTTTCCTGCACTTTTAACCACTGTGCGAGATGCTTTTTTAGCTAGTCTGAGGAATTCCCAAGCTGCTGAGCTTCTTTCTCCCAAATCTTTGCTTGTGCTGCCTTTGTGATCTCTTCACTGCTTTGATCATGCTCTTGCTTTGCCAGCAGACTGGGCCTGTTTATGCTCTTCTCCTAACTTTCTATTTTGTTGCTTGTCCAGCTTGTCTTAGTTTGTTTATGACTTACAATAACTTCCTCTCAAGTATTTGGTATCACTTTCTCAAACATTTCCCATACAAGCTGTGAGATTTCTTCATCACCCGGAAGTGATGGCCTGAAATGCACTCTCAGCTCCACCTTGCACATCTCTGTCGCACTTACAAAGGATCAGAGAGACAGCAGGACCCAATCATCTTCCTGGGCTGTATCTTACTGTTTCCCAGAGCAGACCAGACCAGTTTGTGCTCACAACTACGCTCTGTATTTCTAGAGACAGCAGCACCCCACCATGACTGTCCACATCTTTGACTGAAAAGACCGTGTTTAATGTGGCTTGTGGTCTGACCATTGGGGGACCATCACATGAGTTCACCGAACTCTGCTCCCATTGACAGTAGAGAAAATCAAGCAGAACTGAGTGGATTTCAGAGCAGAACTTGGCCATGTCGCAGAGCTAAGAGACAGTGAGTCATTCTCGCGTGCCAGCTGCCATTGGCCCTGTGCAGAGACAGCACACGTGTGGGGGCTGTTCATGCTGACAGTGGACACTGGCTCCAGGTCCTGAGATGCAA
The DNA here is from genome assembly GCA_033439905.1 of Ceryle rudis. Lineage (NCBI taxonomy): Eukaryota > Metazoa > Chordata > Aves > Coraciiformes > Cerylidae > Ceryle > Ceryle rudis. The sequence goes on along the minus strand of JAAGNO010014465.1, from coordinate 7,397 downwards.
CAACGATGTCGTGCACCTGACGTGCTCAGCGTTGTTTATATGAACAGGAACTGAAGGTGCTTTCTTCCAGGAAGGATCAAACTCTTTATTTACTTCCAGACAAAAGAGATGCAAAGTCTGCTTTTAAAAAAATCCGTGAGCTTAGGGACTGTCACTCTTCAAAAGTGAGGCTATTTTATGGTGTGTGCATCACGGATTTGCTTTCTGAGAGTTTTTTTTATACTGTTCCAAAGATGCTGGAAGAAAAACACTTAATATATTCTTGCCACAGAATCCAAGACAATGCACCCTGGCCAGGGCTATGAGGACTCTGCTGCTGATGGGTTTGTTGCTAGACAGTCGGTGGGCAGAATTGCTGCCTGGGGAAATGCTGCAGGAAGTTCAAGGAGTGAAATAGCCTGTCCCAAAAATGCTGTTGCTGCTGGAGCATTTGACAAGTAGGTTTGCTCTAGAGAACACTATTTTTCAAGTCTGTAATAACAAGTCAGTACTATGCACAGCTTATCTTCAAGACAGACCTGAAAGAAATTCTTTGGTGAAGGACAGGCTTGGCAATCCAAATCACTCAGCACTATTTACTGAGACTGGAAAATCACACCACTTATCCCTGGTTACTGCTGTCTCTGTATTGCCTGGTGGTGTAACTGCATATTAAAACAAGATGACCCTCCAACAGACAGAGGTGACAACTGACACTCCAAAACGTGGGGGTAGTTTACTCACCACATGCAGGGGAAACACATCTTACAAGCCAGCACATGGCAGGGCTTGCCAGGGGATAACAACGTGCAGCCTTGGGGCAATGGCATCACTGAGAGAGGGGGAAAAGCAGGGCCCAGATATGAACGTGGTGCTTGGGAGCAACATCAGCTCTGCTTCTGCGCTCAGCTGGCATATGTCCCATCAGGAGCATTTCCAGTTGCAAGGACCAAGATCAAGCCATAATCTTGTTTTGTTCAGAAGGTACCCTTGGGGTGACCACAGTGGTGAGCAAACTAGGGAGTGGTGCAGGACTGCCCCGTCAGGTGACAGAGATTCTTGCTCCCCAAGAACAGGCTGGAAAGCAAGAAGTGGTGCTGGGGAGAAGGCACAGGGCTTGGTTTGCACCATCCTCAAGGAGGAATCCCAGTAACTGGTGCTTCCAACGAGAAAGTCCTGGGTTGCTCATTTTCTTGCTTTCATTTGAACTGTATCAGTAGCTTGAGCCAAGCCACGTCGTTATTTATTAATTTCACACTTCTGTTTCAGTGCACTCTGGGAGCGGATCTTCCATCCCATATTTTACAACTGCCACTTGAAGTCTCCCTCGGTGCACTTTTCTACAGTGATAAACAACAGTTTGTCTTCAGGCCCAGGGCAGAGGTATTACATAATATAGCTACAGGAGGAAAAAAATAGCTTCCATCCTTTTTTCAGGCATCCCCCTGTGATGTCTGTGCGAACCACAGATTGAAAGCAGGCTTTGAATTCAGGCTGCTCTCCCTAAGTACCACATGTAGGTGAAATTATTACAACTTAATCGATTTATCATGACAGCTAAGGGATTCCAGAAGAATAATATGGGGTTTTTTTTTGCGGTCCCGCTGTCTGAAAATGCATGTAGTAAGAGAAACCGAGAGCACTTGGAGATGTTTTGTTTTATTCAGCAGCATTGCCCGGAGTAGTCTCAGATAATATGCTCACAATGGACACTTCCATTATCAGCATGAGACGCTTGTGCAAAGTGAACATGGAAAAAAATTCTTGCCTGATATTTGTCACAAAATCAACTGAATCTAATTTCACAGCTATGGATAATTTCAGTCATTGAAGGAGTGATCCTCTGGGGTTATGATTTACCACAAATAGTTGTCCGGGACTTTTCCTGCCTTCCATGACCTTGGCAGTGAATACAGAGACAGGGAGAATTCCTCCACAACAGGTTTGTATTTTAGGATTCCTAAGGCAGATTTTTGTAGTTATTCACGTAAAAGCACCGGATTGTGCAGGCTGCAAATCCAAACTGTTTGGCAAAAGTCAGAACAACAAATAAATAAATTCAGAAAGGATGCATCCTTCTTCTTAATGGATCAGTGAGAGCAACTGACTTGATCTCACATTTCTATCTCCAACTTCTGGAAATTAAGTAATGGGGACATTTTAGCATCGGGTGACTTATAATTTAGTAGCAGTGCCAATCTTTATTTTCCATATATTTGCAGAATTAATCTTTAGCAATGCCATGACATCTATATTAATCCCCTATATTCTCAGTGGAGTTTTGTCACCAGCTCTGTGGGAGATGATGTTGGACTTCACCATGGCTAAGCAAAAAATACTTAACTGGCATTTGGGTACTTGGCCCTGACCCTTGGTTAAACCAGACATTTTTTACTTCTAATACACTCCGCTAGGCTCCTGAGTTGGGGCTGTGCACGTCATTTATTAATGCTTACAGAAAACACTGGAAAGAATCGGAATTTTGAAGCACATTTGTGATATATGGAGCACTGAAGATCAATTCTGCATTGATATAAAATCCTGTTCTGCCTTACAGAAGCAAACTGGGATTACACAGCTGTAAATTCCTACAGAACTTTTATCGGTGAGTGTATTATATCTAATTATCCCGCCTTATCCTAATTATCTTTAATCTGTCCTGTTTGGAGCAGCAGTTAAGAGGCACTACAAGTGGATTCCAAAGATGTTAAGTAAGAATTTACCGTGATACTTCTGTGGCTTAAGGTCCACTTACAGTTTCTGTTTGAGCTGTTGCTCTGTGTTGCTACTGATGGTAAGTTACAAGTTTTAATGCTACTCCGCACTCGTAAATTCCAGTGAGAAAAATGATTTTCTTGGACTGGGCTCATGGCAACTGTAGGTGACTGGGGCTCCCAACCCATGCATTCTCCTGGCTGCTTCCCTTGCTGTTCTCTCCCAGGTTCCCCAGGTAGCTACTTGCTGGCACTCGGGGAGAAAGGCTCAGGCTGCAGCAGGGAAGGATTCCCAGCAGGTACAAAGCTGGAGATGTAATGGACACGGCAAATGGGAACGAAAAGCAAGGGACTGATTTCTTGTCTGTCCCTGAGGAAAGGTAGCGGGAACAGTATGGAGCCTGGCTGGTTATGCAGCTGACCGCTGTGACAAAGGTGCTAGACAAAGGTCCTTGCCGAAGGTTGCAGAAGGATAGGCACTTTTCGCCCCCCCAAAGCACTGAATGTCAGTGTTAAGAGGTTTATTCACATTTTCCCTCTAAAGCTTTAAAAGATTCCACTTCTAACAGAAAAGTACACGGCACACAAGTCCGGTTCATCTAAAAAATTGCTGCAGGGGAGAAATCAGTAACAGGGGCCAGCTCAAGGCAAAAGGAATGGAGACAACAGGAAGAAACTGGCCAGGAAGGAAGATGACAATCCAGTAGACTTCTTACTGAAAGCAGGACAGAAAGAAGACCCAAACATGCCCAGGGGCAAGGATGTTTGGGATGCTGAAAATGAGATTAATTGTATATCCCAGGGCTGTAGCTGACAAATAAAAAAAAATAATAATAAAAAAAAGAACAGAAGAAAAGCAGTTCACACAGCAAGCAAGAATGTCCAGACTTGCTAAGGAAAAGAGACTATCTGTAGCACAAGTCTGAGGCACCGATATTTTTGTGCTGCAAATGGCACACACCCGGCTGCTGCTTCTGTAACTGTGAGGTGAGATCAGTGACCTGTCTGATTGCAGCAGAATTGCGGAGGCAGCTGTAACAGGGCTGTCGTAACACGGACAAGCTGTCTGCTCAGCGGGGGCAGTGGTACCAGTTGTGGGTGAGGTGATACGGACACAAGGAAAAGGGAGACTTTGCAGAAATGCCTAGATTAAAAAAAGATAAAAAATTATTTAACCCAGATGACCACCCATGTTCTCAAAAGGAAACAATAACCTGTCAGAGAGCAATGAAACTTTCTAACATTTATCAAGCAACACTGAGGAATAGAAGAAAGTAGCAAAAAAAAATGAGCTACTGAAAGTAAAAAGAAAATAGAAGAGACACACTGCTGCTGAAGATTGATAGCCCTGAAAAGCTCTTGGGTCTCCAAGGAGACCTGGGGTGACATTATGCAAAGATAATGCCCAAATCAGTTGCTGGTTTAACAGGGCTCTGCCATGGGAAGGGGAGGAGCGTTCAGCAGCAGCCGCTGCCAGCAGAGTAGGGAAAAGAAGATGCTAAGGATGGGAAGAGGGGCAATGCCCTGCCTCCTGCCAGCCAGCCAGGAGCTTTCTGAGCCAACGGCTGCCCTCAGAGCACAGCACTGCACTTGTTCTTTGACCCATCAATTTTTCTGGTCCCTTCTGAATCCAGCTCCACATTGGCACTGGTTGCGCTCTTTGGAGTGAGATGTCACCAGTTTATCTTTGCACAAGAGGCTGACACGTAATGTCATCACAAGCGATTAGAAAGCATCAGGAACTGACTTCAGCTCAAGATACTGAAACTACAGGCTGGTGATGTGAGGCTGTTGGAGCATTTGTCTGACCACACCAGCAGTTCACTCTTCTCATTCCGTTGAATAAAAGCCGATAATGAAAATGAGCACTGGGTTTTTTTCAGGAAGTCTTTTTTTTTTTCTCTGGAAACAGCAAGTGAGGATAAAGCCCTGTCTAGGAAAATGATTACCTGGGTGGGGTTATTTGAGTGGGCCGTACTACTCAGAGCGGGGCAGCAGTGGTTCCACATAAGCAATGGTAGACTCCATCCGCACATCAGGGGGTGTTTGTATTTGCAGTGGAAAGTTCTAGTTGGTTCACTGCGGCACCGACAAAGACAGGGTGCCAAAGCTGGGCGCCATATGGCAGGAAATGGCCTCAAAATCGTTTTTAAGGAAGATGAAGAAGCTGCCTCCTGCAAACAACGACTGCAATGGTTTCGCAAGTTGAGATTTTGATTAAAGGAAACAAAGCTCTAAACCTGCTTAATCAAAGTACGTCTACAGAGCAGACTGCTCTGAAGGACACATTTAAAAGGGTATTTAACTGGTTAATAACTCAAATAGCCATCCAGATTGTTCTGCAGAAGAGCTGAAGCACCCAAAGCCCACTGGTTTAAGGCTTTTCTGGGAGGAGAAATACCTTTACAAGTCTGGTCCAAGAGGACAGTTGACATCACTCCCCTGGCAAACAGAAATCCCCTTGGGCAAATACCACTCAGGTAGTTGCTCAGGCACAATAAATATCCGCCCACAGTACTAAATGTGTTCTGAAGAGGAGGTGCCCACAAGTAACCCAGGAGGGAGTCTTATACACACGCTTACACCTGCAGCCCATACTGAGTGTCTAACTTGGAAATTATGTCTTCATAAGTCACTTTTTTTAAAACTCTTGGCTTCTAGTGCATTCCCATTTTTAACCTTGGCTGCTACTTTGAGAAGGGCTTTCTGGGTGGTACCATCTGTCTGTCACCAGTTACTGCTCAGTCATATGCAGTTGTGAGAATATGCCCTAGAACAGCAGAATATTCTATTCCATCTAGTTTCCAAGCTCATGCTTCATAATACTGTAATATCTGCTAATCTCTCCCTGGCTTGGGCTTGGATCCTGCTCAGGCTGATCAATAAATGAGAGCTTTTCCTACATAAATGTTGCACCAACTGAACCACAATCAATGGTTTAATTTAGTGACAGCGGTGCAAATTCCTTTGTGCACATGGTTGAAAACCTCAAACCCTGTAAGGAACTGACTTAATTCTAATGAATTTAAGACAGCTTAAAATCTAAACAAGAATATCCACATGGGATTTTGTAAGAATTTAACTAAATTTTAGAACATGTATCTGGACAAAGAGCTGCAACTCTGTGTGTAAGTGGGCCTAAAAGGACAAAATTACACCAAAGTCCTTCTTCGAGTCTCCCAGACTATTTTCCAGAACTGCAATTTCATCTTTAAACTCACAGTAATTCTGATTAAATCCTTTTTGCTTCATGCTGATCAGATGTTTGCATCAGAGTAGAGGAAGGTGCACAAATAAGATTTATAACAATTCATCAGGCGTTATGCTTTTGGTTTCTCGTAAGTTTTAATAATTAATGTCCTGAGCGTAGCAGATGGCTCCAATTCTTTTTAAATTACTGTAGTTAAAAATATGTATTTTTTTAGTCCTCCAATATGGCACCAAATGTTACTGCTTCTGGCTCCAGCGCTTCCTCCTTTCTGACTTACACTCCCTGATTTATTTCTATTCCTCTGCATCAGCTGAGAGACAAGTTGAAAGCAACGGTCACTCCAGACTGAAGCACGGATAATGTAGTTTCTCTTCTTTTAAACATACAGGCAAAGGATTACTGAGTTAGTTTAGAATCCATACACACCCTACAGTTAACTCTGTTAACTACAATCCACCACCAACACCTCCCAAAACCTTGTGACAAATGTAAAACCTGGGGTAATCCACGGACACATAGTGAGGCAGCCTCTCTCTGAGCAGCGATTTCTGGAGTAACTTGGGTACTCAGAAGACCTTAATTTTCCATCTCCAGAAATTTTCTCATTGTGTCACATCATCCTGTTCAATTTTTAAGGCATCATTGGCTTCTCACATTTTTTCCCATATTTTTTAATCCGATCTTCTTTGATTTTGTGATGATCTTATTCTTCAGCTTTTCTCCCCTCGTAGCATCTATTATAATATCTTTTAATTCTCTTTCTTCCTTCCTCTGAGGCTATTCCATTTTTATCTCCTCTTCGTGAACATAGGTGAAAACTGGCATGTAATACTGCAAAAAAAGGTCCTACTGGTGCTTTGTGCAACACAGCTCCTGCATCCCTATCCCCACTACAAGTACTACGGCCAACACATCCTAATGCAACTGCTTCAAAATGGTCATCAAATGTCATCCTTCAATAACCAAACCACTGAGATCTTTTTCTTCCACTTGGTTCCCCCTGATGGATGGTATTTTTAGCAGTTAGTGCTGGTATGTCATGTTCCTTTAGGAGAGAAGGGACTGAGTCAGCTGGCCCTGTGGAGAAAGGGAGATTGCTCTTACCCTGGAGCAACTGCCTGGAGGAGAGACACTTCCAGTGACACCAGAGAGAGGCTGGCAGAGGATGAGGAAAAAAAGTACTGCAGAGCAGCAGAAGGATGGAAAGACTGTTCTGCCAAGGAGAGAGTGCAACACCTCCTTCTCATGGTCTAGGAGAGGACCAGAGGGTTTCTGCAACCCAGAAAGTCACTCACAGAATCACACAGAATTCAGCCTGGTAGGGGTTGGACGGGACCACTGGATCATACCTCCTGGGTTCCAGTTTGTGCCCAGTGCCCTTTGTCCTGTTGCTGGGCACCACTGACCAGAGTCTGTCCCCATCCTCTTGCCCCCCTAAAGGGGCCCTTTGTCTCTTGCTCAGCATTGCTCAGCTCCCCTCTCAGGCTGCTCTT
>JAAGNO010014464.1:92570-141052 GCA_033439905.1 Ceryle rudis | reverse complement strand
GGGTTGGACTAGATGACCTCTAGAGGTCCCTTCCAACCCAGACATTTCTATGGTTCTATGATAACATTTTTCAGAAAAGAACTCGGTTTTGGGGATTCTTTAATATTGTTACCAAAAATGTTTTTTTTTTTAGTATTTGCTGTTTACAGATAGTATCTAAACACTACAATTTCTTAAAAGCTAAAAGAGCTATATGATATAATCTCATGTTTTATAGATAAAAGAGAAGTAAAAAATCCCCGATTTTGAAAACAAAATGAACAGTTGGGTTTGTTTGTTCTGAGTGTTTCTTGTAACACAGGGATGTGTGACTATGACATAACAGAGACAATGCAAGATGAGGTTTAACCTATTCCTTTCATACTTCTCATTCTGATGTTCTGCAGAGCAAGATGCAACCCTGAGAGACAACCAAGGGTCACTGTTTCGAAATCAAAGTAATTTTGACTCAGAAGGCTTAAGGCAGTAGAGAGCAATGCATGCTATCAGTTCAACACAGTACACTTAGCTTTTGTTACTAATTTTCTCTTTTTCTTTGAGACACCCACATCAAAGTTGCACAGCTGGTTCCTGTTGCTGTTATTTACTGCAGTTGCACATTGAACAGTTTGCTATTTTTCATCATATTTTTCATACTCCTTGAACATTTCTGTACTATTCCAGAAAAAATATCTATTTTGCATGAACACTGAAGAATTTACCTTTTCAAACTCAGTGTTTATGGGGAAATTAATCTTTGGTTTTTCTATTAAAGCTTTCTCCTTTTCCCCATTTTCTCACTGGTATATCAGAAAGGGTATCTGACAAAAGAGTCACCGATCGTCTTAAAGTTTGTCATAAAATATGCTCACTGGCGTGTTTTCAAGAGTGACTTAAGCCTTAGAATCAATATGAATTGCTCAGTTATTTGATATTTGATTATTTGCCTACTGCTCTATTTATCATGAGGGGACTCAGCATCTCTTTGCAGGAGGATAGGCTCCTGAAATGAAAAGAGAATATGATTGTTAAATAGTGGGAAAGCTGCAACTGTATTAGGAAACATTCCAAGTATCCACATCATGTCTGTGAGGATATGTGTTGAATTACTCAATAGAAAGCAAATGGAAACAGAGTCCTCTGCATTCTTCAGCATATGCTCAGCATGATGTTGGAGAAATCCTTATATGAAAACCAGCAAGGACCTATAAAAGAACCAAGAACTTTGAATTTAAGGCACCTAGAAGAAAACTGGCTTCATGGAGCTTTCTTTTTCCTTTTCAATCAATTTAGACTCTATGAAAGGTGCTGAACTGACAGACCAAATTCCTTTCTTAATACATAAAACAGGTGCAGCAAATGGTGATACTGGAGTTTTCCCCACTGTACCAATGCATTTCAGCCCTGGTTGAGGGAGACCACCTCCAGGCACAGAGGCAAGTTCATCTTCCAAGCCTGTATATTTTTTTTTTTCCTGTGTTCACTGCCAACAAAGACACCAATTAGTGCATAGTCTTGTTATTTGAAGCAAATGAAAGCAGAGACAACAGAATAAAGGGTGAGATGTGTTTGTTCCTGGAATTCTGTTTTGACATATTTTAAAATTTATTTTATTTTATTTTTATTTCAGTAAAGCCTACAATCGTTTGCATTATTTTAAGGGAAAAAAATCTCCAACAGTCTCATTACCATTGGATATGATGATGGGGGAAATGGGCTGGAAAAATCCCGGATCTTTGCTATGCCGTATTCTGAAATTACAAAGAGTAGGGCAAATTCTTTTCTGCTGTGCCGTTCAGCTATTATATTTAACAATCTAATTAGAAAGGCTGTGTTGCTTTTCCCCATTATAAAAGCAAAGACAGTGCACACAAGCAAAACCAATTAGACAGCTGTAGTTTACAGAGCTGCCTTGCCTTGAGGCTGGTTTCTAATGAACCCCCAGTAGATGGTTCCTATCCAGAAACAGGACAGAAGAAGCACAGCGATAAGACATGCTATCTTTCCTGTAATCAGGCACTAATGCCTGCTCTAGTCCAGGGAGCTGACACTTGCTGTGGCCATTCCTTTCTACAACCATGGTTGCCACCAGCACCAGCACTGTGACACCAAATTAGCTGATAATGCATGTCCCTAACATTACCCAAAATCACTCTAACAGGTGGTAATAAATTTAAAATGTTCCTCTCAGTTTTATGATTGTTAGTTTCTGCTCACCAGGGACTTAACTTAAAGCAGACGCAAAGCTGTACAATAATGTGTGTACTTGCCATGCTTTTATTTTTTGCATGTATGGCTCAAATTAAGTCAGGCTGTATCGAGTAGATTGCTCACTGCAAGTTAGTCATCTGTTTAGTGTTTCTGATGTCTCACAAGGCAGTTGTGGTTGTTCACAAGTCTATTAATTAAAAAGAAAATGACTAAGGAAACTACTCAGTGGGTCGATGAACGATTTAACCACTTCAAAACTAAGGAAAACATTAAAACACCCCCCCCCCACCCCACTCCCCTTTCCTGAATAGCCTGATAACAGGTATTTGTTTGAACTGAACTTTATAGGGCTTGTTAAGAAACAAGTTCTTGTCATCACTCTATTTGAATGAGTTTTACGTACAAGAAACGGAGTAGCACTGTCTGAGCTAGACAGTGAGATCATGTCAGCATTCCCATTAAAAATACCCATATATTCAGTGGGTTATGAGTCACTTATAAAAATTCACTCCTGGATAAAATTTTGCATTATTTGACAGTAATATTTCGGTTAGAGGAGGCAGGCTAGGGACTTGCAGAGAAGTTTGTATAAAATTATTTATATTCATAATTTCAAAGTGCTTGCATGAATAAATATTCTTATCTTTATTCAGCTTTAGTGTTGGACTGCTATTGCTGTTGCTAATATTTATCATGCCAAACATCATATTCTTACCCAGATTATTTTGAACTTCTCCATTTGGGAGACATAAGTAACTGCAGATGTTCTCTCCCCCCATTTTAATATACTGTATACCTCCTCTCCTCTTGTTTCAGTAGCATATATAGGGGTGGAGGGGGTTAAAAGAAGATGAGAAAAATAGGAAAAATCAGAAGGTCCTGGAGTAAAGTATAGAAATCCAAATTGTTGTGGTTATCATAAAGAAGACATTGAAAGTTAAGACTAAGTAAATAGGAGTTTGAAATACATTTTTAGTTACAACAATACTGTAGAAAACCTGACTTTTTTTAATCCTTTTTTTTTTTTTTTTTAAGTGCATATTTTACAAAGGGGCTGAAGAATTTTTCCAATTAGCTGTCCTTGTTAGAATACTTTTAAAATGATATAATTTTAAAAATTATGCTTGAAGATAAAAGCCTGAGCTGGAACAATAATTTTATCTTTAAATTCACCAAGACAAGGGCAAAAATAACAAATAAAAAGGTAATAATCTTTGTCTGTAATGCCTTCAATTTATATCTGCAGTTCTGCTTTTTAAAGGAATTACTTTCAAGGATGGTCAAATGAAATAAAGATCTAGTTATGAACTTTATTAAATTCCACCCACACTGACAGAGGTAGTAGCTTAAACTAACCCTGTGGGTGAAGGTAAACACAAAAGAAGGGGTTACCTAGGCTACTGTATATTTGCACGTACTTGCCAACAATATCTCCAAATGTAGCATAAAACTCAACTAAACAAAATAGATAATGAATGCTTGTAAGGATTAGGAAAAGTGCCAAAGATAACAAATCTAGGAATTATTCTTCATGGGAAAAAAATGCGGTATCAGATTTCTAAACTCAAAGCTAGTATGAATTCTTTATACTGAGGCAATTTAATTCTCCAAAGAAAGAAAGTTCTTTGGTGGGTGGGTGAGAAAAAAGGGCAGATTTTAAAGACCTCTTCCTATGTTTGTAATGGTCAGTTATTGTTCTGAGTAAAACTAGGTCAATTATTGTTGGTTCAAAAAGAGGTAAAAATTATGTCTGGATTATTTCCAAAAGCTTTTTTCTCCCCTCATTTTGTACTATGCAAATAATACAAAAGATGTATTTTCCCACTGATTGGCAGTCCACCATAGAATGTCTTCTCAAACCTTGATAATGGCATATCCCTGTTGCCAGCCCTAGATTAGAGGAGTTCACTGCCAATGATTTTTAAGTTTAACCTGCACATAGTGGATAGGATATCCATCTGGGGAAGGAAGTTGATGAGTTGCTCACTTCATGGTTGGTCTATACGAGTGCTCAGGCTCCAAGGCCCCCATGCCAGGATAAGGACTTGACTTAGTTTTAAGCTTCAGCAAAAATAAACCAAAGTGAAAACAAATGGGGAAAAGAGGCACCTTTTAAATGACCTCTTTGAAAACAATTTTTCTGTGCATTGATTTCAATACAGATTTTTCACAGGTTTGTTTTGATGGAGAACAAACATATATTATCTGGATTGTCTTGAAGCTAAATATAACTTATTTACCTATCTCTCAGGACTGTTTTGCATATTCATGAAGAAGAACAAATCCTAAGTGCTAGACAAACCTCACACTAAAATCTGGAAAGCAATCAATCCCTGCAAGCGTGTAATTGTGCATTTACATATCCTTCATATGTGACTAAGGACAAAATTGTGGACCCGTCTTGTGCTTTCACTCAAGGGTTTAAGACACATATGCACACACTTCTTGGTAGAGCTACCTTACGGAGTAGTCTAACTATAGAGTAATCCTTGACTAACCTGGACTGGAAAGCCATCTTGTCTGTTACTGTCTGATACAACCAGTACCAGATGCTGCAAAGAACAAGAGAAGAATGCTGCAGGAGGCAGAAGCAGAATAATCTGCCTTCACAGAGATCTCCTGATCCCACTCACTAATTGTCAGAGATTAGCTTAAACCCTGAAGCGCTAGGTTTAATATCTCTTCCAAAAGTTTTATTTTCTTTAATTATGATAGCTCTGGATATCCATGATATTGATATAATATCCAATCTCTTGACGACTCTGGTTAAGTTTTTGGTCTCAACGACTTCCTTTGGCAATGAGTTCTACAATTTAATTAGATGTAATATAAAAAGGTATTTCCTCTTATCAGTTTTGACTTGCACACCTTTTAATTTCAGTGAATGCCTTGTTCTTCCTTCTAGAGCCAGAATGGAAGCCCCTGATGTGCTTTCCTTCTGTTGTTTTATATGATAACATTAATTTGTAAAATGTTTTCATTTTGCCTCTCACTCATCCCTTTGCAAGGGGAAAATCCTCTGTCTTTTCATTTCCACATCTGTCATTTTTCTGTGAACTCTCACCAAGTCTGTCGTATTGTTTTATGGGACCCACCGTCTGGTAGTGCAAGAAGTATCTGAAGTATGCTCTATAATTTTTATATGTAAAGGCATTATGATGATTTCCATGCTATTTCCATTCTCTCCTCTGTGCTTCTACAGCATTGGAATGCTGTTAGATTTTTTTTGCACCATAAGCATGCTCTTAGTGTGTTGTCTGCAGTGGTACCTACATTTCCCTGCTGAACAGAGCCATTATATATACTCTAATGCCTTCTAAGAGTAATTTCACTTTTATCCTCTGATGTGTTCTACTTCACATTTATCAGTGATACTTGCAGCTAATTTAGAGCTGTCTGTTTCTGACTAACTGAAGTGACTGTGGATGGGATCCAGTCTCCATAAGCAAGGCGCTTAACTTTAGGTTGAATCATATGCCCTTAGTGAGACAGCTCTGCCCAGATAAGAACCCAGTTTTTCTTCCTAAGCTGATGGAGAGAGGTAAGTGAATGTCTCTGAAACGAGACGCTGTCTGCCTAATCTAAGTGCTTAAATTTAGATGTGAATTAAGATTCTGCCTTTCTGTATATTTTGGTATGTTACTGTTCACTATCCATTACTGATCCTTGGTACATAACAAAAGCAAACCCTAGAGTGAAACTTGGCTTCACCTCAATAGCAACCTTCAATTTATAACAAAAAAGCTAGAAACCTTTCAGTAGAAATCTTTGGATTATAAAATAAATCCATAGGTATTTCATCCACAGAGTTGCTATAAAAGGGAATTTAGAGAGAGACCTGGGTTGCATGCTAACCCAGAGAGCAGTGGGAGGAAGTGTGGTTTTTCTTCACCCTTTGTGCTTCCCGCAGAACACCTCACAATGGGCCCTTCAAGGTTGAGGGATGTTAATCTGCTACTGGCCAGGAGACTTTATGCTATGATACCATCTGTTGTTGGAAGTCAAGATCATAAAATGATTTGTCTTATTCATTCCATAACTCAAGGGAAGATTCCAGACACAAGGACTCAGCCTAATGAAGCCAAAAAAAAAAGAAGTGGGACAAGAAAACAGAAATATTAAGGAAGATGGAACATAAGAAGAAATAAAAGGGGTATGTTTACATAGTCCCAGAAAGTACACATTTTAGGTGGATTATCCTTAAATTTTTTTCAGACTTATCACATGCAAGGACATAAGAACCATCCTACTGAGCTGAACATCAAATCATTATAAGTAGACCTTGATAGTTTTCTAACCATGTACCTATCTATTATACTTTTTGATAATTTTTTAGAATTAATCTTTTGTATTGTATATGCATTTATTAAACAAAATACTGTCTTACTGTTACCATTACATTAAATATACTTACTTATTCCATTTGTATCCTTTTAATTTGATCCTTAGGATTTACCTTCAACAAAGCTATTTTTCCTAAAACTTCATGTACATCAACAGTAACAGAAAGCCACAGTTAAAAATCAATGCCTTTGGACATACAAATGCTAGCCCATGGAGTGGAAATGCCTTGGGTGGCCTAAAATGCAGACAGGTTTGATTTTGGGATTGTCTGCAAATACCTGGGAAGTTATGATGAACCTGTTTCTGAACAGATCTGGTGGGACTGACTTTTCACGTTCTTTATGCCACTGGCACGTGAATGTCAGTGTTTGTAATTGGAACCATTGCTTAACATTGCGAGTGAAATTCTGAACTGTAACCTTTGAAAGCAGATGGCTTTCATCATGTGCACCATGTCATATTACAATAGTCGGTATGCCTTTCTATGCTGAATTCAACAATACACCAAATTAGAAAAGATGTTGTACTCATTTAGTGGTTTAGCAATAATCAGGAAAATGATGAAGTAAGGAATTGTATCTCAGTTGAAAATATATTCCAGTCTTGTCACTAGAAAACACTTTTATAGTTGCTGGAGGGTATGTCACCTCCAGTTTACTTCCAATTGTATTACTCTGCTTTGGTTTTGAATATGTAAATGCTGTCTTCCATTTTATACACACACATGCCCAGGCAGACAGGTTGTTGCTTTAAAGTGTCATTTCCAAGAAGTATCACTTGAGAAATCCTAATGACTTTAACTAAGTTGGAGAAATTAGTGCAAAGATATAAGGTCAAAGACCCCTATATGGCAGATCCTTACTTGTCTCCTTCAGAATGCTTCAAAGGACTTACTTATCTGCTTACAACCAAGGCTAAAAATATGTGTCAAAACTGCTTAAGATAGGGGTCAATTTTAATAAATGTGACCTCAAACCTTCCAAGGTGTTTAGGTCTGGGAACATTTACAAGTACCTCTGTTATTATCTTGGTTCAGCTGAGTTTATTGTTTTAATCATCAACATTTCAAGAGAGCTGGTATTAAAGAAGTAGAAATACTAACTTGCTTTCCATGTTTACATTTCTGCTGTTATGTAACTTTCTTTCTCATGACTGAAGTTATGAGATGTCTTGAATTGTGGCAAAGCAGCACCAAAAGTCAGAATTTAATATCCTTCCTATAGACCTTTCTCTCTTAGCTACAAATGGTGAGGCTGCTGTAGGAGTTACTGGGGGAAATGGAAAGGACTGAGTTATACAGAAGTTAAGACATCACAGGCATATCCTACATAAATCTGCGAATAATTTAAAAGTTATCTTCCATGTCCCACCCTAAGTTGTCTATTGATCTCCTTCCTTCAGGGAAGCTACTTCCAGTGGAACGGTTTTGGATGAGTTATAGAGAGGATATTTCCTGCATACACCTCTGGATTGAGTATCCTATTAACAAAATAACCAAGAGAAAATCAATTTGTATGAGTGATACAAAAAAGGTGGACTTGGAGCTTCTGTTTTCTCCAGTTTACGGCACCTGACTAAGTGAATGTACAACAAAGTTTTCTGGAGCCAACCAGAGCTCCGAAAATGAATGTTGTTTTTTTTTCTTTTTTTCAGGGAATTGCGCCTATGGAACCAACTGCACTGACAAGAGGAGAAGCTATCCTGGTTTATAAAAACTGTGTATCAGAAAACTAGTTAATATAACTCTTTAGAAGCAATATTTACTATATGTGTTAGAGTCCTGGCAGATTTTTAAAATTAGAACAGGACGTTTGTAGGAAACATCCCCTTTGCTTACAGGAGTACTTCTCATCTCCTGTCAGAGTGTTGTTCATGCTTGGAGATGTGGTACTGAACCAGCAGGACTGTAAGTCAGTTCCAATACTTAAACCATTGCTCTTATCATGGTGATCCTTTCTCCTGAAGGAAGAAATCAATAAATACCTTTGTGCACTGTGTAAGCCACTGACTATATCCTTTGTGGAACAGGGTTGAAAGCTGCCATCTCCCCTGTAATTCTGTCACACATCTATGTGTGTCAGAGACCTCTTGATGGCTTACTGGCACACCCAGAGCATCCTACAGCTGGACAGACCTACAGGTAGATTCTCAGCTGCTGAAGGATAGATTGCTCTGTGGTTTGACCTCAGTTATCAAGTTCTTTGCTGTAGCCAGATGGAGCAGAAACTGGACTGAAATTAGTGGGGAAAATTCTGATCCCACTGAAATAGCAATGTCCTAATGATTTCTTCACTAGGGAAATTCTTATCTCAGTAAAGATACAGCAGGAGTATCTATACAAAAACAGAAAAAAAAAAAGGAGTATGCTAATCAACACATATCTGTAACTAAAGGGATCATCAAAGAGAATAGTCGTCCCTTTTTATTTTAATTTTCCTAATTTTTCTCAGCACTTAGGTACCAGTAAAAAAGTATTTTATAAATATCTCTTAAGACAGAGGAGAAATAATGAATCCTTGCCAATGAACCTGTGGAATTCCTAAAGGCGTTCAAAGTATTTTGGGTTATGTTATCTTTGGGTTAACAGGCATGATCCACAAAAATGTGGTGTATTCTTCTCATAAACTTATCAAGTGTTTTCTTAAAACTAGGTAGGAAGTTAAGTCTTTTATCACCCATGAATCTCTGTATGCTGATGGTTGATTAGGTGAATTTTCCATACCAGTAATTAATCAGAAAATAACTAATCTCACATTAATTTACTAGTACAGGTGTAAAAACAAGCGTTACCTTTCTGTACTTATTTCATACAATGGACATTTTGAGCTACTGTGTATTGGTATCATATTTATGTCTGCTTTGTTTAAGGTTGGATTTTTTGTGTTCCCCCCCCCCCCCCAGTAGATGATGCCTCTTTAAATTATCACTTTTGTTCTTTGAGATCATTCTCTTCAAATATTTGTAGATTTTATTTCATCTCCAATTCACCATTCAATCAGGCTATCTACTTGTAATATTTCCTCATAAGAGAATTCCTCTGGCCCAGCTGTTTATCACTTTGCTTTCTGCCCAGCAACATCTTTGCTTTCTTTTCTGCTTCATCAAGAGGCAAAAATAAGAAGGAGCTAGGAAAGAAGGTCTGGGGCAGGCTGTGTGCTCTTCCTGTCACTAGGTGAATAGGTAATTTGTTTATTTTCAGGTTAGTGATCAAGCCATAATAAATAAATAGATAAAAATTGGTTATCTCAAACCAAGATTTTTGAAATTTATTTGCTACTAAAACTTTCCTTTTCAGAACAGTTTCTGGTGAGGATATATTGATTTCTGAATCAATGGTTTCATTTCAGTCTTTTCTTCTGTGAAACCTGTCCACTTTTCTATGGTTTTGGTGCTATGTTCTGAGGTATGTTCAAGGGGATTCCATAGGAAATCAAAAAGGGTTTTGGTTCCACGAAAGCAAGAATTGGGGCTTAAAATGCTTAAAATGTATATACTATTTCTCTTCATTTTCTCATAACTTACATAATACAACGCCGGATTCCCTAGACTCAAATAGCTAATTTTTCTAGGCAAATATTTTTCTTATTCTACTTCCACTCTTAGCATCCAAGCTGCTCAGATTTCCTGATTCATCCCATTGAAGCCTAAGATTTAGGAACTTCAGGATATTTTCTTGTCTGGAACTGAAACTATTCAGGGTCTTATTTGGGTTCAAAATCTGTACAGAGATCAAAATGGGGGTATGCTTTTCTGAACCTCAAATATTTAAGATGCAGTACTATGAGATCATTGCCATCTTACTGTAGCTAAGTAAGTAAACTTAAAAAGTTTTAGAATGTCTGTATCTGTTTTGTTATTTTTGGAAGTGAAAAACAGTCTGGTTGAGGATGTGCTAAACCCACATATTTTTTTCCAGGAAAAAAGAAACTGCACACCATTCTGGTTCTTCATAGCAAAGTATCCAGTACAGTAGCAGATACCAGAAGTTGCAGAACTTTGCTACAGTGTCTGGGAGTCAAAGACTATGATGGCTGTGGGTGGGGAACAGGACAGTTGGAAAGGTCTTATGCATTACTTTGGGTTACTCAAGATTGGGTGGATTGTTGCATTTTTTAAGGTGCTTGTCTGAAGTAGGCTTCTGATTCATTAAGACATGAACATTAATAATAAGAAAGGGAAAATATATAAACTAAAGAGTTTGAGAAAATTAAGAAAGGAAGCAAAAGGACATGAGAGGTGGGTGAGATGGATCTTATGCTGATACAGGCATGTCTGTATCACTTAGTGACTTCAGCAAAAGCAAATAATATAACCTTTAATGTGACCAGATGTAATATATATCTAAAAGCATAAAACAGCAGCCCTTACAGAAAAAAAGCAACTGTATTTTGTAAGGAAGCAACTCTAAAAGATTTGATGATCATGATCATCTAAATAAATGAAACTATGACCACAACAACTATGTACTAATGTGTGTATCATCAGAAAAATAGGAGGGACAAGTTTTTTCCCTCTACACCTGTCTCTGATGTGATTCGTGTTGAGATGTAGAGCTCATTTATATAAAGCTCATTTCTGGTGTATAGTCTTCAAAAAACATGTTAAAAAATTGGAGAGGCAAAAGCCACAAGAAAAATTAGAAGACTACAGAAAAATTCAAGAAATACAAACTATTCAGCTTACTGGATATAGCCTGTCATGATGGCGTGCTCACAGTCTTTTACATACCTAAATTTTGAAAAACAGATCTGATGATAACAATTCAGAGTAACATTCATACAGTATGAATCAGATGGTAAAAAGTGAAGCAAAACAAATGCAGTTTGGATTTTAGGTTGATGTCTTTAGCAATGAGATGAATTAACCTTCAGAGGAGTTTAGCAGACATTGTGATGAATACTCAAGTGCAGGAAACATTGTTTTAAATCAAGGTTGGAGATATCTACACTTGATTTGTTATAGAAATGATATTTATGCAATAATAGTAATTGTGTTTGTGTGCTTGCCAGGGTGGTCCCTTGCCCAGTTTTGAACCTATTGGCTGATTTCCATCCATTTGACAGGAAGCTAGTGTTCTTACAAACAACAGACGTTTGTTAAAGATACCTAACTAATCAGTCAATCAGCCTGGAGGCTCAGAGTCACAGGAACTTGTTTCATCCATTCTGGTACTCATGGAATGACGTCTTTTAAACAATAGAGTCTAACTCCAATACAACTATTAGAAATTAAATTAGTCATAAAGATTGAAAGACATAGGGCATCTGTTAGGGAGAAAGTCAAGCTGGATGATCACAGAGGTATTTTGTGGCTGTAGTATCTCCAAGTAATAAGCAAACATGGGTTTTCCCATTTATTCATGAACAAAAATACAGGATTCTGCTTGACATAGTGACTTCAGTATTTTCTAAGGCTTTTTGGCCTTCAGTGATCAAGCTATTAGATGTTAAGTTCCAGAGCAGCTTGTTGAACAATGTGGTCTGGGATTGCTTAGACTGTTTCTAATTATTTTTATGACTGGGGAAGTACACTCCAATTTACCCATTCTTAACAAACCAGACCAAAGAGAGATAAGGACTGAAGTTTATCATGTTCATGAGACTGGTTGGTTCTTTGGGATGGTTTTGTGATGTGATGGCAGTTAAGGAAAAAAATCCCTTTATTCCTCATGCTGCTGACAGATAGATTCAGGATGTTTTTGGTAAATCCTATCTAGGATTTGGTAATGTAATTTGCTAAAATCCTATCTAGATTTTTACTTATTTTGTCAAAAGCATCAGTGAGCTGTGGGAATGCTTTTGGCTTGTGAAAGAAGAGTTCAGGGGGACAAGGCGTTATTGTCTGAGGTTACCAGACAATTATGGAATGTTAAGTCTGGTGGTTGTCTGGTTTATCCTCTAAGGGTGTGATGAAAAATGGAACTTTTTTGCAACATTAATAATTATTAGTAGGTCATTTCCTGCATAGAATGGACATAAGACTGCAAATTTGAGTTGGAAAGAATTTCTTATCTCTTCAACATTCAGTCTAGTAACTACCTGTGTGAACTCATCACTGCTGTGTGGGAACGGATGCCAAAATATTCTTCAGATTTGCCTATGAGTACATGAAAATTGTCAAGAGCCTGCCAGGCTGGGTTAAAAATCCTGCTGGAAAGGGATGGGTTTCTTTCTGGAAGATCCCTGGGCAATGGGGCAAAGGTTGATCAACCCTTGGGTGCTTTAGTTCTTCTCCTGACGGATTATATGGTCAATCAGAAGATTCAGTTAAGAAAAATACAAGCCAAAAATAAGACTAAAAATTGAAAGAAACAGGAAGGGCCTCAGGAACAAGAGAAGATAGTGAAGAAGCCAGACAAAATGATAATATACACATAGGGACTGTGGCTAGAAAAAAAAATGGCACAGCTGGGAATTTCCTTTCTTCCTGCCAATTCCTAGCTGCTGTCACAGCACTTTTTGTGCTACTGACAGGAGGGTAATTTAAAGCAAACAACTTATGTTGGAAGATCAGATCAGGACATCACTAGTTTGGGAGTGGCACATTGCAAATTTGGCCCAAACCTCCCTTTTCACATGTTTCCTATGTTGTGTAATACGCTTTGTAGTCCTAGCCAAAGATCTAGGGCTCTACACATATACCATCAAGTAACCATACTGATTCAAATCAGGGATTCATGAATACAAACATATTTTATATGAGTCCATCATACACTTCCTATTAGGTGTGCAACACCGTTCTCAGAAACACACAGTTCCACAGTGTGCCTCAAATTCCATATACATTTGCTAGCAACTGTATTTGAAAATCATAATACAAAAGCAAAAAGTTTCTTGATCAGAGTTAAGATTTTGGCAGTGAAATCACAGATGAGAGGGTAGTAAGTACAGGACAGCAGAACTCAGCACATCTTTTCTGCTTCATTGAGGTAACATCAGGTGTTATCTCTGGTTTTGGCACAAGCAGAAAGATAATTCTGTTTCTTCGATGTTGACCTTTTACTGTGCTGCACAAGTAACCTCCCTTTCCTTATTTTCTAGGTAGCTGGGACAATTGTGCATAATACCAAGGTAAAGAAGAGAACTCCTTTAAGGCCAGAGGCTGCTGAGTAAAGATTCGCCAAAAAATATTTCTCATCACTGCAGTGTCTATGAGCTACTAAATTACTATAAGGTCATCACTAATTTTACTTCCTCAACATAAAGAAGCTGTGATAGTCTGAAGATCTCAAGCAGGTCTTGAATAGGTTCAACTCACAATAATTCTCCTAAAAGCATTAGGTTAATTAATCTTATTTAAAAATCAGTGAAACAGAAGTTAATTAAAATGTAAACAATGGGCTGCATTGTTACTGTCAACTTTAGAGAAAAGAATCTTTGAAATTCTTTGTGCAATGTATTTTGCCTGACTGCCCTTGGAGGAGAGAGCAGTTTTGCAACAGATCACATTACTGAACTAACCTTTCTTTCACTTTTAAATGAAATATATTCTTTGCTTCTCCCAGTGCAGTGCAGCTGCACAAACTGGAGCCAGTCAAAAGCTTTCACAGCCCTCTTTACCAGGGAGGTACTAGCTACTGGGAGGCTGCTAGATATGAAACACTACAGAGAGTGACTGGGGTCCCTAAAGTGACCAGAATACAGTGTGTCTGAGAGCACCAGGAAGGGAGAAACAGATGACCTGGAAAGTCATAAGCCATAAAAAAATGTCAGCCAGTGAGAAATGATTAACACACCGGCCAGTTTATGCCAAGGACAGAGGGTTCTCTTGTGCATTCTTGTGCAGTCCTGGCTGTTAGCTGAAACATGCCGAGGAACAGAAGCAATCCTGTGTATGGGTTTGATCCAGCACTGCTAAACTGAGTAAAAAGAAAGGTTGGGATTGGGCCCTCATTAAAGGATTAGAGGAAATAAAATAATAAAATAAAAGACAATCAAAGACAACGATCTGCCCTTGTGTGGCACTATCGTCTTAATGCCATCACAAATCAAAACTTTGCATTTTGGAGATGCAAAGGGATTGATAAGAAGACTTGTACAAA
Organism: Ceryle rudis; assembly: GCA_033439905.1. Taxonomy (NCBI): domain Eukaryota; kingdom Metazoa; phylum Chordata; class Aves; order Coraciiformes; family Cerylidae; genus Ceryle; species Ceryle rudis. Next base: position 126,477 of record JAAGNO010014464.1, on the reverse strand, counting down.
GCTTAACATCTTAATTCAAGGCTTAGCTTCACATTTTACAAGCTACTTAGGAAGTACTAACACCTCTGTTTCTCACAGCGAACCTTTGAAATTTATCAAGGAGATAGCCTAAGGGTTAAAGAAAACATGCCTTTTCTCCTTATCAGAGTTTATTTAGTTTCAGCAGAGCTTTAGCACAGGATTTTGCTTCCCCCCCCTCTCCACCCCTTTCTCGTGGCCGCACACAGATGATGTCCGTACAAGAGGAATAATGACAACTTCGGGTGAACTTTCTCGTGACAGGTGCCCTCTCTGCCACCCTAACAGAGGCCCTGTGAATGCAGAGGGGGTACAGAGAGCTAGGAAGAGGTAGTAGGAAAAAGCATCCTATGGAGCTGCCACCTTGTCTGAATGTAAACCGTAGGGAGTGAACTCACCAGCAGCTGCACCAGCTGTTCTTCCTCTTCCTTCCTGCTCCCGACAAGGCACAAAGCAGTCCAGTTTCTGGGCTGCAGGGAGGGAACTGAGACCTAGAGAGATGCCTCCAGTATCTCCTGACCTTGTCATCTGCGCTCTGCTTGCCATCCAGCTTGGTCCCTGTCCTTCCATACCAGCTAGCCTAAGTCCAGCTCAACCGCAAAGAAAATGCATGTTTCAGTCTGCGCTGAGAACCTTGACAGGGATTATTACCGATGGGTATTATTTATTACCAAGTGCTATGCCTTTTGGAATTTCTTTGAAGCCAATTTAAGCACATCCACACACTAATTCTTATTTACTCAATCCTAATGTACCAACACAACTCATCAGTTTGGGTTTGTTTTTTTTTTTTGTTGTGGTTTTAAATATACTCTTAGCATCTTTCAAGATTACACCATAATATTAAAACTCTCTAGTTAGTTGAAATTCATTCTCAAACACATAAGAATAACGATTAGGTATAAAGCAGAATATCTAAAGAAGTGCTTTAACAAATTAAATACACATCATGATGCTGAGCCAACTGTTAATTCTGTAAAATTAAAAGCAAAGAATTGTTAAAATCATGCTTGTGAGTATTAGCAAGCTATGAAGAAAAACCTCTGCACTCTCTATGCATTTTTGTGTTCTGGTTTGTGTTTTGGTTTGTTTTTTTTTTTTTTCCTAGAGACAATTTTTCTCTGTTACTCTGTATGGAACCAACATCCGTTATAGGAAAAGATGTTGTCTTCATCAAAATGACTTCTAATACAAGTCTATTTAATAAACATTTGTTATTTTAATCTAGTAAGTCTAATATTCATGAAAACTAAATGGTGTCTCTCTTATCCAGTTACTGATGCTCCTCTGCAGCTTATGGAACTACTTCTCTTAAAGCTGAATATACTTGAAAAAACAATACAAACCTGTAGTTGTACTACTGCACCATGCACTCATTTCTTGAAAAGGACAGTTTTTACTAAAAAAGCTGCAGCTGTTAAAAAGACGACTGAAAATGCACTCCCAAGTTTTTCCACAGATCAATGAAAAGTTTACCTGTTGTATTGACACCCACTGAAACAAAAATTGTCTCCATAAGTGGGAGCTCCTTTAATGTAGGCTTCCCATTCAGACCAACACCCTCATATGGTAGGAGAAGCATGATTTCTTTCATCTCCCATCTGAACTCTGTTCTTCAGATAAAACTGATTTCTTGGACTTCCTCCAGAACACAATCCTACAGATCTCCTAACACTACTCAGACTCTCAGCCCCACTTCTTACAAATGCATTGAAGCACCAGACCAAACTCTAATTTGCACCTTCAAGAGCTTCCCCATTGGAAGTCTGTGTCCAACAGCGTATCCGAGCAACTCAAAGCACATTTTTCCTAACAAACAATTTATTCAAACAATCAAACCCACAAAGGACTGCTTTCATTCCCACCAATGGCTCCCAGCAATCATCTAAAATTAACTGCCTCAGAAATATGTCATACGGTCTCATTCTCAAACTCTGCCTCCCCTCATAACTAGGCCATGCCCCCCATTTAGGAAAAAGTTTGCTGCTGCTTAACAAATTTATCTCTATCAACCTTTGCGTACAAAGTGTGTGACACTGGGACACAAAGGAGAAAAGAACTAACAACTAATTAGTGATCAAGTCACAGCCCGAGATACTCTCTTGAAACTATTTATCCCAAGACACTTTATCTCTGGATGTTGTTTCATTCATTCAGGGTCTAAAAAAAATACCTAATTTATTATGAAGCAAAGTCATTGAAACACACCTGATATAAATAGAAGTGCAGACCTCTCCCACACCTCTCACAATAACAAACACAAAAAAAGGCCAAGGTCTGGGGACAAAAAAACCCAAGAGGTCTGAGACAAAGCACAGCGTGCGCCTCATAGGCCTACAAATCCCACCAGAACTTCTTTAGACCTGATGCTTCCCATCCGAACAATGTTTTACCTGCTGGTGTAAAGAAGAGGTGGCTGAAGTCCTCTTTTAAACATGCTTTTGTAAGGGATTTTCTCACTTCTTTCCTCTCTCCCTGCCAAATCTCATTACTGCCAAGTATGGCGGGTAAGGTATGAGAGTAGTAGTGATATCTTTGGGGAAGTGACATCATGGTATAGCTTGGAGCTCAGTTATACATCTGTTACAGAGGAGTTTCTTTCCTACCCTCTCTGACAGTAAAGAAAGTAGCATCAATACCTCTACAAGTTTCGTATTGCATACATCAATCTTTTCTAGGCTATGGACAGCATTTTAATACTTCTATTTGTTTACAAGCCTTTCCTCCCCTAACTCCTTCATTTTTTTCAGGTCTGATAACATCTTCAATTGCCCATCACCTACAAAGCCTCCAGCAGATCAGGGCAGCACGCTTAAACTTCTAATGGTTAGCCTTGGATTTCTTAAACTCCGAAGAATCAAACAAAGCCACACTCCTCTGGTGGTATTGAATGCAACAGGGAGAGCTGATTTCGATTCCTTTCACTGAAACCTGAGGGAGAGGAAAGGAGAATTTATTTTCCCTCTGCAGGGAACTGCCATGTTTAATGGCTGACAGGAATGTCTCCGACCTCTACAGCTGCCTCCCACTCTAACTGTACTAAGCTGCAGTAGGCAGCTGTGGTGGAGTTATAATCATCTAAGGATATAAGCAAGACAAGTAACAGTAATGTCTGTCAGTAGACCAAATCACAGGTTAAAAAAAAAGCTTTGCCTGAAAAGCTGTGATTTTCACCAAACTTCTCATTCCTCTTGCAACTAAGAAGGTGACAGTGAAATTTCAGCTCCCTGTCCCACACAGTAAAGTGTAATGGTCTTTCACTTCCCACTATCAACTTATAAGAATGTGTATTTTCTTCCATACACAGGCGAAACCTTGACATATATAAACATTCAGAATTGAGACCTCCTCAAAATCCAGCATGAAAAGCATGTGTGCCCTTCAAGACACATTGCTGGCAGTCAAATCTGTGGCTCCTGACAGCAGCACTATGTGACAGAGTAATAACTACGGTGTGTGACTACATACATTATCCACACTAAAGTAATGTTATCAATTACAATCAAAGTTCATGAAGCTCTACAAAATGCCAGCTCAAGATGATTTAAGTGCCATTTTACATGCTAATATTTACAAGCTAATGTTTCTCAAAATGAATAGGATATATTCAGTAATGTCACGTTCACTTCCTGTAGAAGCACTAGCTAAAGCTCTCCTAACTTTTATGTTAAGATAATAGTTGAAGGGTGTTGACAGTTTTAACCTACATCCTTTTATTCAGAAAGACTTCTAATCCCAAACCTTGGTTCTTTGTTTTAAATCAGGGATGTATTGATTAACTGTGAGACTGAAGGTATCTCAGCAGTGGCTGAGGCGGGTATCCACTATGGAATTAGGACAGTTAAACACTGGAATCGATCCTTTCATTGTAGAGCCCTGGCTGCTGTGGCAAGCAGTTTCTCTAAGCTATTAATTTTATTATTAGCACACCTGGAGACATTGTTTCCCTGAGGGAAAAGCAATTCAATTGTGCGTTCTGCAACGACTAGTGGCATATGATCAATGAGACAGCCAGACCACAAGCTTTCTCCTGGAGCTTGGGGAGGGGCATGACAAAGTAGTCTGTAAAACAGTGATGATACAAAGTAATATTGCTTTCTGGTTTATGCACCTCATTGTAAGCACATAGAGAGCTTACACATTCCAGTGTTTGGCCCTTCTAAGCCTTTTTGGAGTAGTTCACCGGTCTCAGTCTTTCAAAGCTATCTTCCCTATGACATCTGGCATCGATGATCATCCTTTCCCTCCCCACTGGCTCTGTCCATGGTTCCCCTGTGCCTCCAAGGGAGCCGTGTCACCATCCCTACAGCAACACTTGTTTAACATAGACGGGAAAGACTAATTACAAGTTTCTGAACATTCAGTTTTATTCCGTAAGTGTGCTAAGAATGAAAAAGACACAAATCCCAGTACGCCTGGCAGCAAAGCATCAGCCATAACTGACTATATAATCACAAAATAACTGGTATGTCTCAAAAACTCTGATCCAGCAATACTTGAATTTACTCAATATTTAAACGTAAGAGTCAGTAGAAATTAGCAGGTCAGAAGGATAAGAGGGACCATTCAGGTATTTCAGGCATATATAAAGGATGTCCCAACATTTATACTCACATACACAAAAAGATAGACTGGAAGGAAAAAAAAAAAATCAACCAAGCCTCTCATAAAAATAAGCTGAAGATAACGCTGCATCTGATAGAAACCATAAAGCTACAATACCCCTTGCAAATGTTTCAGGAGCTTCGGATCACTGCCCCATTTCCTTCTGAACTGCCACTGTAGCCAAAGTTCTTTGTTGTGCAACCTTGTAAGAGATGCTACATGCGTACAAATCAACAAAATTATTCAGCATTTAAAACTTCCTGAAAATTATTAGGTCAAGTTGATCCCCAATTGGCAAATACCAAGTTGGTTTTTATCTTATAGCATTTCTGAAAACAGATAAAGTCCCTACAAAGGTAGGCTACATTTTGGAAAGCAGAAGGAGAAATCCAACCAACATTTACTTGTGGGACAATCCAAAGCTATTACTTTTAAAATATAAATTTCCACGTTTCCCTTCAAGATTCTTCCCCCACCATTTATAAATGTGGCAAACTGCCTTATTTTAAAAAGTGAACCATTGTAGAACAGCAATTTAATAGCAGATTCTATTTTTTTTTTTTCAAAATACCAAAGTATTTTTTCCATAACTTATCCTAGTCCTTACATAATTCTTGAAAAACCATTACTGTCTGAAAATCCCCCTCCTACACCTCCCCTCAAGTCACAGAAACCTTATACACTTATTTTCATTCCACAGTCATCAGAACTCCAGTTAAAATAAAACCATTTCTATTTTAACTACATGTTCTGAAACAGGATGTTATTTCAGCTGCACAACCCAGACACATACACAAAACAATTCGGAACTCTCTCAAACAAGTAATTGTAGGTTTCAAATTCCATTCCACCCCATCTTTTTTCCTGCTGCTGTTTAGTGTTTGGCCTAATATAATCTAAGAGGATGTACTTAAAACTACTTAGTCTCTTGGTTTTCTGCCTGCTTGGTTTGTTTTTCTCTGCATTTGACTGGCAGCTGGTCATCAGCAATCATCTATTAAATAATTCCTGACATGTTCTGGGGCCTTTTTCAAGATCAGGCTAAATGCCAAATATTCAGGATCTGCTTGTACATACTCTCCAAGAGAAGGGAAAATAAATTTCTTTTCTTTTCAGTTTATATTGTATAGCCATCTTCTTTATATAAGGGACTTTTTTTTTTTTTTTTCTTAAAAAAAAAAAAAGGCGGGGGGGAATGCTCAATCAGCATTCATCATTCTGGGTGTTTTTCTGGAAGTGCAAATTGCTTCCTAACTAAAATTATCATCATCATCATTTGATACAGGCTAAAGCTGTGTAAACTGCATTACACATGATGAAATCCCACAGTTTGGTCCAAATCATCATAAAGCGGAATAGTAGAGAAAAAACCAAACCAAAATAAACCTGTAGTAAAAGAGAAAATCACCAGGTGAATCCTTCTGTACGCCTGCCTCCTTCCACAAGCCTTATACTAAGTATTTTATACACAGAAATGTAAAGGTAGGTTTATAAATCTTGAGAAAGACCCCTGACAGCAACAGATACAACCCAGCCTGACTGCATGACCACTGACACTTGTTTGTAGGTCGGTATCAGCTGTTACTAAATCCAAGCTCTTACCAATTCCAATTGTGAATATGCAATGTTGAAGAAAAGCTAAGCCCCTGTATCAAGTCTGAATGACCACATGACCTGTTAGCAGTGTGCAAGGGGGACCTTCAGAGATTGCAATCTAAGTAACTCAACCACAACAGCTCTTTGATCATCATGCCAGCAAAGAAGGCAGTCTCTGTATATGCTGCGTATGTTTAGTTAGCCCAGGGGCTCATGAATTACCCTTTGAGCAGGTAAGAAATAAGAAGGGAAAAAAAAAAAATTAAAAAAGCAGGCATCTCTAAAGCCAACAGATGAGCTGAAAGTTTGTCCTGTTTCCAGCTAGAAGACATGTACCCTGCTCGGTGCCCAAAAGCCTGATAGAAGGTCAGTTGCACCCTGAAATACACCTTTGTTCAGCTTCTGTGAGCACAATAGAAAGACCGCGTATTATGACAAAGAACAGGGTAAGGTTTTTGAATACAGAAAACAGATATACACTGGCTGATCTCTAAGCTCCTGCTACAGAAACGTGATCTGTTTTGCGAAAGGAAAAAGTCACCCGCTCCTCTGGAGGATGCTCCTGAGCCAGGTCTTCTCCTCCTTGGTGTCCAGCACTCAGAAAAATGTGAAGATACAGCCATCCCTTCTGCTGTCCACCCACACTTATTTAACCAAATACAACATACAGTTGTTACTCATCAAATGGAACAGTGCCACCGTCTTGGGGCATGGTCAAAAAGCACCACAGGCAGGAGGAAAAATGTTGTGGTCAGTTTGCTGTGGAGGGCAGCCATGTGTACTCTTTGCCATTAGACAACAGTATATGCTATTAGTGAACAGAACAGAAGCAGAATCCTGAAAAGGGCAGCAAGGAGGTACGAGACAGTGAAGCAGGAAAGCTCTAGTAACCAGGAAAAGCAGAAAGGAGGGGGTGGTGTGTGGCTCCACACTAGCGCACTGCAGTAACCTTTGATGCCACACATGGTCCTTGAGGGGAGGTTTTACAACTCAACCACACTTAAAACCTTCTTAGTCCACCCATTCACCATCCACAAACTTAGCTACAGTCCTACAGGCTGGCAACCAAGGATGACAACACTCCATCGATGTGATTTCCATTTCAGGTTTTGATGAGAAAACATTGATTGTGAGCGTGATGAAATTCCCAGATTTTAATGATTATTTAATATGTTTAAAATTAACCTATCTTTATTGCCACTTCTGCACTAAAATCATTCTGTTGGCCTACTCTATCTGTGCCTAATTTGTGCAATCAAGAAATGAAGAGACTTGGGATTCACTACTCTGACAAGCTACTTCACATAATCTAATCTTTGAGCCATATTTCCAAACCAGTCAAAGAATATCAGTGACTAACCCAGGAACAACACATATCCCAGTCAGCAGACATTACAGCAAACCGAAGACAAAATCTTTATCCTTTCGTTTCTATTGTTTTTAGAAGTGAAATAAAGCAACACCTTTTTAAATTGCTGGATGCATACATAAAAACTTGGGAGGAGGGGACACCTAGCCAAACCTTCTAGTTAGTTATTTGAACTTTGAGATCTCTGCCTCAATGAGAATTTTTCTGCCCCCAAAAAGCTATGGGATGCCTTCATTCTGGTAGGTTTGAGACTGTTCTACAGCCAAATAAAATCAAAGAAAACCACCCAGCTTCAGCAGTATAGGCAGTACAAGCTCCTATACAGGACAAGCAAGACCAGGCATTTAGGGATTTAACTAATTTCATTTATTAACAGAAAAAAAGGTTTGAGTTTAGAGTTATTCTGCCTGTATGGGGAACATTAAGAGCAGAAATTGCTAACGTGAAATACACATTCACAGCAAAGTATGCAACTGAAAGTACCGCAGGCATTGAAAGAATACTAATACCATTAGCACAGAATATCATTAATCTAATGAGATTACCTGTTTATAGACAATAGACACTTCCGTTTTTTCACACATTTAACCGCAGGTCTGCTTAAGCATTGAATGCCAATTATGTTGCATTTCTTACACAGCAGAACCATGAGCAGGTTTACAGTACGAGCAGGGACACAATGCAAACCACCAACTGGATTTGATGCGTACAGCTGGAATGTGCACATTATTAACACGAGAGAATGATTGCGAGGAAGGCAAAATAGAAGCCAAATTCCCAGAGATTCAAGCTTCCTGAGCAATCCGTTCCCACCTTTAGGACTTAGGTGAGAGCTCTTCCTAGTTCTTTACACCAATATATTCCTCACTCAAACCAGAATAAACAACAAAATCCCCAAAATTACATTCCTTTAAGAGTTGATATACTTAAGGTGTCACAACATCTCACATAAGAAAAATGTGCTTTAAATCCAAAGATCGAAGAAGGAAGATTAAGAAGGAAGTACGTGAAATTTTGTAAACCTGAGAAAGAACAGTTTGGATTCCTATGGGTACTGCAAAATTACTACTATTAACAACAAATACTCATACACAATTTGTTACTTATCTATGTGCTTTCTTCCCTGTTCTATAATCTAATCTCACTGGATTTCAAAGCACACTCTAATGTTCCAGAAATACATCTTTGAGGAAAGGACTCGGAAATGTAATTTCTACTGAAATGTTGTAAGTGCCGCATTGAATGACAAGCGGAGTGTGCATAATTCAGAAGCTAGAACTAACTAAACTGAAGAGCACTTGGACGGATGCAGGAAATACACAGCATATGATAAATGAGGATTTGGCTTTTTTTTTTTTTTAAAGAAGATAACGGGGAAAAATGAAGATAAACATCTCATATAACTAATGAAAAGGGACACTCAAACTAAAGGAAAGTCTGGTGTAAATGTGCTGCATCAACAGTCTGATATGACTGTGTGACTGCTTGTACTCTATGGAGATTTAAGGTAGTTTGCCCGTAAGTGACAAAAGCATTTGATGTGCTCTAGAAATGTGATTAGCCAGTCACCACAGAACACATGACTTGTGAAAACAGCCTGACTTACTCTGTAATAACCTGATAACGTGCCCATGTTTGAAATGCTAACTGTGGATATGAAATGCAAGGAGATGCTTAAGCCCAAGGGTTTGGTACATCTCTAAATACTTGAAATGAGATAGCGCTTTCCTTTGATTGTATACATAAGGGGACACAGTTATGCTGCTCTCTCAGTCCTCAACACAGTAGTAATTCTGCTCTTCCACATCTGTGCCATCCTTTCACTATACATATTGCTTCTGGTATTTCATATAGATCTAACTTACCCGTGGTACAGGAAAAAAAAAAAAAGAATAAACTGAAATCAAGGTACTCTTATTCCCCTAGCTCCTGGCAGATGAGAGGATAAGTCTCCATGCCTTAAATAAGACAGTGCTATCAATATGCGAAGAGAGTGCTTACGAAATGAGAGCTGCTGAAGTCCTTATATTTGATGAAACATGAATGAATGAGTGCAGACTGCACTCTAAGAATTAGTACTTTCCACACACTGTTAACTGCCATCGGCCATGGAGCGAAAGGAGGGAAAGAGATAATGTATGGCTGCCTTCTTCTAAGGACTAGAAAGATTCTTCAGTGCTGCTGTCATCTGTGAGGTTCCTGGAAGCCACCAAGGACTGCTGCTCTGTCCTCACTCTCCCTCGCAGAGGGAGTGCCTACATGCCCACCAGGTCTTGGTTACATATTGCTGGCTCTCTGAGCCCCGTGGTGTGTTAAATAAGAACAAATGCACAGAAGGCAAATTGACAGAGAACAAATTACTGTTAGCATGTACATAATACAGATCAAAAAAAGATGCAGAATTTGTAGAAGCACCCCGAGCAAGGATTATAGATGGTTACAAGCTGCACATGGCTCAAGCACCCAACAGTTCAGCTCTGCAGGCGAACCCAGAGAGCAATGCAGGATTTGGAAGTGAATCTGGTAAGAAAAGGGATGGATTCTAGAGTTACACAGATCTCTCCATTAAATGTTTCTATGGAAGGGTGTGTTTTGAAAGTAAGACTGGATTGGCCACAAATTGATTCTGCATCAATCCAACCACAGTGTTAGGGTGGCTTGCTACTAACCTGTGGAGTGTGGCTTAAAAATTAAGAGTCAGTAATGAACAATTTTGGTAACATATGACAAAACTGTTGCATGTTAAAGCTTTATTGCTGTACCTGCCACTTAAGATTGCTTCCACTTTTTTTCTATATTACTTTATTAAAGTATAACATAGACAAGTATAATGTAAATGTTATTAAACTTTTCCCATCAATGAAAAGCAGACATGCTTGGGATACCGTGAGGATCTGTTTAATAACTCAAAACTATTATTAAGCTATAGTTAAGAACAAGAAGCAAAGAATTACACTGGTAGGGATTTTAGACCAAAGCTAATTTCACAAGTTGGATTTTATCCCAAACACTGCATTTAACACCTTTACTCCTGTGAACAGTGAATGAGTTCTTTAATGACCACAAGCAGTCAAGACCTCACTTTTAGATCTCACCTGATAGACAGGCTAATGAGACTTCCACTACTTCTAGGTTTCGCTCAGATTGACAGCCACTATTCCATAATATTTCCACATTTCCAATCCCTACAGGAACCAAATAGCACAGCTGTGCAAAAATGGTTATAGAGAACATTTTTTTTCCCCTTCAAATCTCAAAAGCAGTTTGACTCAGGGTCAGGAGGAGCTTTAAGTGCACATATGCATCAGTTCTTCTACCTCACATATATTTTACAATCCTTGACGTACAAACAACCTCTCTGAAAGCCACTACATCGGAAAATCCAAAACATTCTTTCAAGGTATCACAACTATAGAATATTCTTTACACAAGTGTAAGGGATTATTACTGTATCTATGTCTTCCATACAGAAAAGCGTAATACATACACAGTAGGCTGGAAAGTCTCAAAAGGATGTGCCTCGTGCTAGCTATAAATAATTCAGACGGAAAAAAAGACCAAACTAGAATTAACCGGAATATGAGAACGGAGTAATTATTCCGAGTGCTTTGGAACACAAATATATTGTTTATCCCGTGATTACCACCTCTCAATTTATCAGATAATCATTAATACATTTTTATGCTATAAGTATTAATTAGAGCCCCAAACCCTAAACATAGCTCCATGCAAAGCACAACACTTCTTAAATACAGAGTCGAATCACTGTCGGTGGCTATAGAACAACTGGTGTGGAGAAGTGCTTAACTTGCAGAACATGCCTTGCCTTCAGTCTGATGGAATTGCTCATCACAGCCCGTAATCTTAATTTGGGAAGCCAGGACAGAGAAGGTCAGAAATACAGATTAATGGGCTGGCAGCAATACCTGTCTATTCGCAGGTGACATCTTTCACCACAGCATCTCCCTTACAAAGCTGGGAAAGGAGGCTCTGGGAAACAACGTGCCTGGGAATAGGGGGGATACAGTTCTGGTGTCAATTACTCACTCCGAACTATTCTCTCTCAGAAAGCAACCAAAGCACACAAGATGTGCAGTACATTTTACGTGTACAGGTACAATACACCAAGTACTTCAAGGTGGAATAATTTCCAGCCATGGATTAGTAAAATACCTCTTGTGTTCAGCTCTCTTCTAACACTATAAAAAACTAATGGCTTGATAGAAAGCTTCTAAGAGATCAAGAAAGTACTGCACATTACTGTGCATTACCAAACACATACATAATAACAGTAACGTTTTTCCCCTAAAACCTGAATTCCTGTATTGGAGCGACTGTGCTGCACTGTACGACCGTTCTTAATGCAGCGGCATCAATTTAATGGTTTTTGTTAAAATTACTACAAAAAGGTTTTTAGCCAAAGTCCCAAAATACTTCAGTTAAACTTTGAAAAACATGTGGGGTTTTAATTTATTTATTTCTACTTTTCAGGCAGAGTCCTACTAACTGGCTCACCCAGAACTTTTCAAAATATCAGTTGCGAAGGCAACAACTGTTCTAGTTGCAATTTACCAATCCAAACATGCTTCCCCCTCTGTAAATGCTCTTGATTACATTTCACAAGTAGATAAACAAGTTTAGAAAGAGAAAACAGACACTCAGGATTTATAAACACTGGTGAAAATAGGTACATTCACAGAATCATAGAAAGGGAGGGGTTGGAAGGGGACCTCTGGAGATCATCGAGTCCAACCCCCCTGCCAGAGCAGGGTCACCCAGGGCAGGCCGCACAGGAACAGATCCAGGGGGGTCTTGGAAGTCTCCAGAGCAGGAGATTCCACCGCCTATCTGGGCAGACTGTTCCAGGCTCTGTCACTATCACAGTCAAAAAGTTTTTCCTCCCGTTGAGGTGGAAGTTCCCGTGTTTCCCCTTGATACCATTGCCTCTCGTCCTATTACAATCTCTTTAGTACTGAACAGAGCCTGGCCCCTTCTACTTGACCCCCACCCTGCAGGTATTTGTAAACATTAATAAGATCCTTTCTCAGGCTTCTCTTCTCCAGGCTACATAGCCCCAGGGCTCTCAGCCTCTCCTCACAAGAGAGATGTTCCAGTCCCTTCAGCATCTTTGTAGCCTCTGTTGGACTCTCTCCAGTATTTTCCTGTCCCTCTTGAACTGGGGAGACTGAAACCACTACTCCCGATGTGGTCTCACTGTTGCAGAGTAGAGGGGGAGGAGAACCTCCCTTGACCTGCTGGCCACACTCTTCTTTATGCCCCCAGGAGACCATTGGCCTTCATGGCCACATTGTTGTTCGTGACCGATTGTTGTTCATTCTCAGAAACACTTTTCACCTAAGTACCCATAGCAGTTTCTTTAGGGGCAGATTTCGGTTTTTGCTATTAACCACCCTCTAAAATGTTTCAACCATCTACACTAGCAAGGAACGTAGCTGTGCGGTATATGTTGCATTTTAAGCCAGTATCTCTCCAATCCGCCCCCTAGGCCTGGGTTCAGCCTCGGACTTTAATTAAATAGAATTTGTCAGACTTGCAATCTAGATAACAATAAAAAAAGTTTTATTAAGGTGCATACTTTCTTTACACAGAAATAACACATTTTTAATATTATTTTCATACTATACAACAATAATAATAATAGGTAGGTGCTTCAGTACTGATTAATGATGTCATTAGCACCAGGGAATCAGAAGCTTCAAAACAATGAAGCACTTCTCTATGCTGCATCAAGATTGTGTTAAAGTTACTTAAGGAAATAAAGAATTCTGCTTTTATTTACCAGATACTTCATGGTATACATTGTATTTTATAAGCTCTGTGAATTCCAGTCATGTCACATGTGCATACAAGAGACCTTTTTTAAATCTATTTACTGCCAAAATAATGGAAAAAAAATATGATTACCTGGGTCTTGCCCTCCAAATTGATTTTTATAACAACTCATTTCAACCTGAATATTTTTTTTCTAAAAATATACCTGTACCCACATGAAACAAGAACAACAGAGTACAGTGTTAAGTCTGACTACAGTGACAGTCGATTACCTGTTTTCAGACCTATTGCTTTGCTAGTAAATAGTAATCTACGTAAACAGTGTAGTCAGTGGATCACTGCACTACCATCAACATACTTCTAAAATTGAATATAAGGGATTTTTAAAGTTTATTCATGTTGTTCATTATAACAACTTTCAGATGAAGAGTCTAAGACTGACCCATCCTAAAAAGCAGAGTAGGAAGGGACTAGTAGAGATACTTTTTCCTGAGAGGTATTTCCCATTACTCCTAAATAATGGGGTCTAAAGTTAGCTACTGGCTTCTTCCCAATTCACTGCTGAATATCTCACTGGACAAATTATCTTTGGGGTGAGTGGTCTTAATCACAAGACAAAGGACGGAGACGATCGGAGTTTTATTTGCAGCTCCGCTGCTTCCTGGTCGCCTTTGCATTCTTGCTTCCACATCAGCAATACAGAAAATCCCTAACTTCCTTAAAATACATGGCAGATAATATATATATTTTGTACAATGTGTAAAAAAGTAAATACAAGTGTTAACATTATTCTAGCAATGAAAGTGGAGAAATAACGATACATTGGTATCTAAGGTATGGCATTTGGTGGGGTTTTGGTTGGTTGGTTTGGGTTTTTTTCTGAGGGTCTTTGTTCTTTGAGGTTTTTTTGGTCATGTTTTTCTTTTATATTGCTGCTGTTAGTTTTGTTGTGCTTTTTAAATGAGAATTCTCTTCAAGTAAGTCACTGAAAAAACTTTAAGATAAATTGAAGTGTAGCTTAGGGTTGGCTGAACAGTGAAGGTAAAGCTGTAGAGGAGCTCTTTCCATAGGTATAAGGGCTTGCAAAGCAGCACAGAAGCAAAAGCTGAGAAGCAAAAGCTGCAAAGCAAAGCCCATGCCTGGAATTCAAGGACAAACATCCTTTGGTTCTAGAGATAAGGCACTTAGGCTGTGGGGGAGAGGACACGACAAAACACCACTGCTAGCACCTGAACAGATCAGTCTTCCAATTTAATTTGCTTTTTTTTTCCTGACCTGAGCTCTGCCTCAATCATCTGTAGATAGCGTGCAGCCCAGTAAGAATAACAGGTATCAGCATCCAATCAGATCTGCATCACTTGATGCTTTTCTAGTGATTTTCAAAACAAAAAATTAAGTCCTATCATATTAATATATTTCTCAGTAAGTACAGGCTAACATTTGAAGCAAAAATCTGCACTACTAAACTGAAAGCCTTTCAGTATTCTTTTGAAAGCCTCCGATACCATTGCTCTAAATAAGCACTGGTGAAAAAATTATAAGCATCTTTTGCAGCTGCTGCAGCAATGGAATTATGTATAACGGAAAAGTAGGAATAACACAGAAAATATATGCAATTGTATCTTATGGTCCTTTGTTAAATCTTAGACAATCTTTTTTCATTCCTGTGGTATAACAAATTACTGACTCGGTAATAAATCACAGCGTATAGGGAGGAATAGGAATTGTAATTCTCTAGGTCCAAGTTGAAAAAGTTGTTTTGTTTTGTTTTTTTTTTTTTTAGTTATGTTTTATATATAAAATGAAGTTGGCCCTATCACTTGCATCCACGGATGTAGAGCTCAAAATTAAATAATTATTCCAATAAATCTGAACTTCCACTCTGTGGACTTTTTGTCATGTATATACTAAAATGCCAACAATATGTCATGCCAAAGAAACATCCTTTTATCCTATTTTAAAGCCAGTATTCAACTGAAATGGTAAGGCATATCTCTTGATCTTGTTTTGTAAAGGTTGTACTTGCTACAGGCTTAATACAACAGTGGGAGACAGTATGGAAAGGATCGATAAAGCAGTATTACCCTTTGTGATAGTGAATCTCGGCAGGACATTCCAGCTTAACTCTGTTGCCTGCACTTACGCTTCACACTTTCCTACTGGGAGAATGGGCTAAAACATAGTAATGGACTAACAAGACAAGAAGAGGTGTGTAAAAATTCCCCTCTTCCTCATGCCCTACAGTTGGTACCCTTCTGGAAGAGCCATAAAATAAGAATATTCTGTCAAATTGCAGGGTTTATTAACACAAAACGGTACTCACAAGCCCCACTGAATACATGTCGCAACTTCATCACACAGTGTAGATGCAATAGGTTCTAATTTTATTTTTAGCAGCAGTTTGAAATAAAAAAGTATGGTGCCAGAGAGCTGTGATATCACTAATAATAATTCACATTATCACTCTGAATTCTACCAAATGACAAGTCTCTTTGGTATTATAGAAGCACATAAGATAAAAGAGTTTCTGTTTCAGCACAAACTAGGCTTTTAGAAATCCCAAGTAGCTGATTTCAGCGAGGCCAGTAACTGTACTGACGACAAGTTCTCAGTAAGAGTCTGACTTGTAAGTGAAGAGGGTTCTTGCTGTCTGAAAAAAAGATCTGAAGAGACAGAGGTATTTTGGGCACAAAGCAAAGTAAACAGCTTCAATTATAAGTAGTAGCATGGAAAAAGTCACAGACACTTAAGTGGGTCAGACATAAGATGAAGACTGGAACAAAGTCAGCAATGAAGAAAAGAGGAGGATGCTAAAAACATGTAAAGTTTCAAATACAGTTTAGAAGAAAAGTTTCAAAAATTAGGACAAGTGTTTTAAACTTGAGTCAGATGTGAAGGGTCTGACAGGTAGAGGATACAAAGGTGAAGATGACATAGCTAGTTCAGCAGAAAGGGAACCTTCTTTTAATACACATACAGATTGCTACAGAACCACATTGCAAAGTATTAAAAACCATTGGTACAAAGTCTAACAGCAGAGCCAAAAGGCAGTTGTGTAATAGTACTTTACCAAATGTGCTAGAAATAAAAATACACACATATAGCAACAAAAATCAGCTATCCAAACCTTTGTGCCCTTCAATACTTAAGCATTCTAGAACAGATTACAATGAGTGACTTGTACAGCATGTCCTTGAAAAGTGGCACATAATGTGTCTTATATTCTCACTCAGACTATTTGGAGTTTGAGATAAGACACTTCTTCTGAGTTTCTCTAAAATGCTGCAAACTAACAAGGAGCAACTGTAGGAGTGAGGTAGGCACCGCAAGCAGAAAAGTTAAAGAGGTGACAGTTGCGGATGGAGAAGCTAAATGACCCATTTGGAGACAGAGACAGACAAATGCCAAAGCTATTTGAGTGATGGGAGATATGGAAATAACACTGATTAACTCGAGGCCCTCAACCTACTGAATCTGGTCAGTAAGCTATCACGTAAGTATGCATGTCTGCTCTCACCAACTGTAGCTGTCATTTCCCTTTTGTGACTTGTTTTCCTTCCCACATTGACATATCCATCACCTGCATCTCCTCACCCTTCCCTTTTCTACCTTTACCTGCAACAAACTAAATCCCATGAGATTATACCTGAAGCTATGTCTGCATGCAACGGGTATATATCTCAAAGCAGTGGTGTGTGGACAGTCGCAGTCAGTCTTTTTTTCAACTCAAGAATCCTGTAGGACATCTTCATTACCAGGTGTTCCTTCTCTAAACAACTTCAGACTTTACTCTTATTGATACAAATTTGTGCTAGTTACACAGAGTAATTGGTCAGTAAAGTAACCTGGAAAAATAAGCGTAACTGCATGTAAAAATATCACATATTGTTAACAATATAAGTGCTGTTATAACTCGGGGGGAATAAAGAATAAGAAAAAATGATGACTTCTATTCATTGCCAAAGTAGTTTTAATATATAGATGACATCTACTCATTTTCAGTATGTACACTCCATTGCAACAAAGGAAAGTGGAAGTTATTTTTGATCCCAGCTCTTTGGCTAACTGTTGTAAACCAGCTAATATATTCCTTCTCTAGCTGTATTTAACTACGGGAAATATAATTATATATGGCAGACATGAAACAATTTTGTCCTTTTTTTAACCTGTGCTAATGTTTCTTACGTGTCCTGCCAAATCACTAGAAAATATTTTGTCATTTACTTATATACAGACTCAGATGTATGCTATACTTTATATATGGAATTCAGCATCATGGTCTCACTGAAGATGAACCGTACTATAGGCAGAACCAAGACAGAAGCACTAGTGTCCTGATTTGGCTGGGACAGTTCTTTTTCTTCCTAGTAGGGTGCAGCGATGAGTTTTGGAGTTAGCCTGGGAATCCTGTTGATAACACCCTGCTGGTTATAGTTGTTTCTTGCTGGCACTTACCCTAAGTCAAGGATTTTTCAGTGTCCCGTGCTCTGCCAGCGAGGAGGTGCACAAGAAGCTGGGAGGCAGCACGGCCAGAGGGATATTCCATACCACAGAATACCATGCCCAGTATAGAAACTGCGCAGAGCTGGCCAAGGTGAGCAGATCACTCCTGGGGCATCCATCAGTTAGCATGTGGTAAGCAGCTGGAGTTAAGCCATGACAAGTAGCAAAGTGCTATCTCGTTCCAAAGTGGAACCAATTAAAATAACAAAATTATCTAAAAACATGTTGCCAATGGAAATAATAACATACTAATGTTACTTATCTTCCAAACAATTATATTTCAGAATGAATCTTATGCAAATATATAAACCCCAATATATATTTACCTGCGTATGTATCTATGTTTTATGAATCTAAAACTTATCTACATGGAATAGATATTTACATAAATACAGATGTTTATAAAATAAGATAAACAAGGATCATTCTAGCGTTACTTGGAAAAAGTGATTCTAATAAAATTATCTTGTCAGTCCTTAATCACTTCATATTTAAATGATTAATTTCTCATTTTCTAATAAGCCCAGATTGACTGATGCAATTTCAGCAAAAAAGTGGTTAAAATTCTTATTAACTTTTCAACGCAAAATTGGATTCCACTTTATCAGAAAACTTTCAAATGCAATATTACTTTTTGTTACATTTACAGCCTGCAACTTACCTAGGGCACTATTTATCATTCAGACAACTTAAGTACAACACAAAAAATCACCTTGAGACAAATGAGAAATTCTCTCTTGGGAAAGCCAAAACTGTATTAATATGATAAGCAGTGGAGCTTCACTTTCCCTTCATTAACTCTAGGAGACATTTCTGATATTGTCAAGGAAGAAGTTGCATTAAAAAAACCCCAAAAAGCTAAAAAAAAAGAAAACAAACCCCCAAAAAACCCTCCAAGGTTCAAACATCCTTCTAGTCATATCAATCACCTTCAGTTCAACCAACTTTATTCATTATTACAAAAGCATTTACAATCAGGATGGAAGTCACCTAAAAAATCCAATGCCCACAAGGAACCCAATGCTTAGATAATGTAATCCACTGGGGAAATGAAAAGTTCACGTCAGGTATTTAGTAACCAAAGCGATTATCAGAAGCTGACTATTGAAACTGGGCTGAGTAATGTTTCATCAGATTTCATCAATCCCAATGGAACACAGAAAATAGCGGCAAAAAAACCCTCACTCAGTGTTGCTTATGTAGCTGAGGCAAATAGAGATAAACTGAAGAAACCATCCGTTATTGCAGTTACCTTTCTGTTAGCATTTCCTAAATACATTCCTCAAATACCAGAGTCTTTTCCAACCACTGAAACATGAACAGCCGAGCAGCCATTTGGATTTCTGTATCTGCAGTTCAGTAGTTATCCAAAGCTCTACCGGCATTGTGACTCTGTGTGCACATCTTTTGCTCTTCCCATTCTCCTCTTAAAAACAGGAGAAAGATCTGCCCCTGAATAAGCAAGATATTTAACGTCCTTAATAATATTAAGACCCATTAGTTGAGCAGTTTGTAGGAAACCAGTTTGTGTCACATACTCGGGAGTTCCCGAAGCAGATGTGCATCACAGCACCTGCCAGTGTGCCAGAGAGGTATTAGAAAGTACTTCACTGAGTATTAAGTTGGGATTTCTTCAAATTAGGATTCTGCAAATAGTTAGCATTTGTCTGAAAAAAATTCTCAAAGATTGTATTTTTAAAAAACTCATCACTTTTTCAAGCAAACAATGTAAAGTTTTAGAAGAAATTTCTACCCACAAACTAGCATCCACGCAAGCGTCTTTTATGCCGGCAGAATCTAGTATACTAGGCATTTCAGTTTCATTAAATGGTTTATGCTCACAGTTAAGGTGGCTTTATATACGGTTTAAAATAAAACCCTTCATCATCTTAGAAGATCGTCAAATAGGCCTTAAACATACAGACATTATGCAAATGCTGGTTACCAGATAGGCCAGTATGTGTATATAGGTGAGAATTATACACATCTGCTTTGGAAATCTATGAAGTTACACTTGGACAAAAAAACCCAGAACAATTTAAACTTAAAAGCAAAATTCTTTGGTATGCTAAGATTTCATCAACAGAATGTGATTTTTCACAGGGAGATGGATGCTGAGGACCAGTGCTTACTCATTTGGCACCAGCTAACCTGACATCTCTGCCTAATTAAAGTGAGCAGGAAATTCAGAGTTAGAGAGAAGTCTACCATAGCTTCCATGGCCCACAAACAATCTGGTATCTCAGTACAGTGAAGTATTTGAGGGATCATCACAGCTTTCCTTATTTAACTGATATTTAAGGTAATACACAGGATAACCAAGAAGATTGCCTAGCAAACAGCAGAACTAGTTACTTACCAAGATCCAGGGAGAAATGGTAAATATAAACTAACCATTTTGGAATGGTATTCATCAGGAAGAGATGCTGCTTATTGAACGATTAGTGGCCAAGATGTTGGAGTTATCTTGGTCGAATGCTAAAGTAATATACAATGAAAAATCCAAAAAGCCTCTCATGAGAACAAAACCAACAGCATGGGCTCTACTTCTTGGTTTGCAAGACGAGTTTGTCTAGGCAAACTATGTTTATGCTTAATATAAAAACATTGCACCGGTTTTGTCCCTATTTAGCTATGTCCCTAATAAAACGTGTTCTTCTGGAGTCACTAACATAGACAAGAATGACCTGTTTAATCCCCTGCTTTTACAACTTTTCCTGGTTACAAAGGATTCTAGTTGTCAAAGCTTTTCTAGTGTTGTTAACTCTGTAGCAGTTCATCTTTTTAAACTGTTAGGAAATAAAAAAAATAATTATATTAATGGTTTTCACATGGCCAACACTTGCAAAAAGTTTTTGTATGAAGCTGCCATACTTCAATCAGTCACAGGGTATCACAGGGTGTCAGGGGTTGGAAGGGACCTTGGAGATTTTGGAGTCCAACCCTCCCGCCAGAGCAGGATCATATAATCTAACACAGTCAGTACAGGCATCAGAACATCAAAATATTATAGGCAAAAAGCTAGGGTAGTGGATATTTCCAAAGAGAAAGATAATCACCTTCAACACATCTGAAATCTTCTTGCAGGCTAATTCTTACCTCATAATCCAGAATTTCTCCGAAGAAGATACAGAAATACACCAAATAATAAACCGAACAGTATCAGGATATTCATGACTTGTTAACAAGCACAGCAGGATAGACGGAAGTAATTTAACTCTGCCCTGCTGAGTCTCTTTGGCTGTCCATCTACACAGAACAAACCTAATTAGCTGGTATCAAAAATGCCACAGCTTGAGCAATGGGCAAAACGTATGAGGGAAGTAAAATTAATCAGCATGGGACACCTTCATTTCCATTTACTAAATATTAAGTGCAGTATTTTGTCCCAAATTAACAAAGAGCTAATGAAGCCTAATTTAATAGTATTCTTCTCAAACTCAGAATAGAAGAAAGATTATTTCTGAGCACCCAAGTTTATCCATCCATTTCAAATTCTTCCAGAGGACACTGTATCACGGTGTATTTCAACTTGCATTTGTAAAAGAACATTCAACTGCAGAACACTCTACTAAAATAGCATTAATGGTCTGTCTTAAACAGATAAAAGTAGGGGACAAAAATTCATGCTGACACTTTATTATGGTCTTCTATTGCTGTGCAACATGCACTGCCCTCCCGCACCCCCGCCTCCACCAGACACAATAGCTTAGATTAAGAGAAGAGTATCTGCCCAGATTTGTAACCGTTACTCAAAATGCTTTTGTAGCGCTGCATGTACACAAGCACCTAACATCCCAACATTTTCTGCAGGTGCCTGTCTGTCTTCAAGAAGCAGATCAAGCAGATCAGGATTTAAAGATGAGAAGTATAATTTTCTCTTTTTAGCCCTATTAGCCATCACTTTCACATATGAGCACAACAGCCAGTGAAAATAAAGATACGCTTTACTTTAGGTACATATATTGTCTCATTGATTAATGCCTTCATTCCACCAACACGAGCACACTACATGCAATAAGAGGATCTATTTAGCATACAGTTGATTTGACTTGACTCTCCAGCTTTTACACAGGTTAGAGCTGACATTTCTACCTAATCCACATGGCAGCATTTTGGCCATGTTTTTAGAGGCTCTTTAGCGTAAAATGATCTTTGCGGTTAGAGTCTGTAACTTAAACTGAATTATGGGTACTTTACAGTAAGGAAATAAAAAAAGCACAGTCAAATGCTGACAATATTCCAATGCTTTTCCCACAAGTCCTCTGAAGAACCAGCCAATTACCCTTCAATTGACACAACTGACTGAAAAAAGCACCCTTGTTTCTAGCATTCGTAAATTTATTTGCAAGTTGCTCATCAAAATTAAATATATACTTATACAGACACAAAGGCGTGTTTAAATCACATTAAAGGGATCTTTTACGATACTTGTAATTATTTAAAAAAAAAAGATTTTTCTATGCTGTTTGTAGTAATCCTTTGCAAGCTTTAAACTTAAATCTGTTTCTTCACTGAACTGGTTTTTTTTTTGCAGTGTATGTGAATACTGGTTTCCTCTAATAGGATTGCTCAAGAGCATCAGGCTTCTGGCATTGATCTTCATAACAGAAAAAGGAACTGAAACATTTGCTCCTGGGGGTGAAAAAATACAAGCGAGGACTGCATGGTGTTTTAGGAAAAATTTACAAAAAAGGAAGCAGATCAAAATGGTGACTAAATCAAAGATGGTTGCATTCCTTTTGCAGTCATGACAAACTGTCAAACATTATTGACATTAAAGAGTTCTATCCAATAATAAATCATTAAGATCTGGAATTAAGTACCAAATATTTCTGGCAGAGGACGAAAAAAGGCAGATAAAAGGCAATGTGAAGGGAATAATGATAGCTCTCACGACTGCCTGATTTTAAGCTTTGTTTAGAAGTTTATTCACAATGCTTGTCACTAGTTTATTTGAGTCTTTCATATATATGTATTTATGGACACACAGACTTTTCCTTGTAAATGTGAGAAGCATTTTATTTCTCCAAATAAAAATATGAAGTGACAAATACAGAAATTTGTGGCAGAAAACACCCTGGATAACACCATTTCCATGACTCTTGCTTTTCTAGTCTGTATTATTACATCAGTTACAAGGTTATTTTACTTCTTTTTAGACAGAATGTATCTTGCTCTCCAATTAAACTGCATCAGGGACTGAAAGCACAGTATACTTTTTAAAGGCATGTAACTGAACGATAAAGAAAAAAAATAAAGAACTAACATTTAAGTTACAGCATGAAATAGGCTACTCTATCCTTGAAAAATCAAATCCCATTTAAAAGCCAGGAATCAAAAAAAATTAGTGGATGAACATATTTATATATTTTCCAACAGTCTAATAAAACCTTCCAATCATTTTCTTTTTAAACTTGGCTTTACTCTTCCTCCGTAGCAACACATACAGCACAGGTATCAGAATTTTTAAAGCTCATTTCTACTCAAATGATAGCAAATTTCAGGTGGTAACAATTCAAACCAAAACCCAATCCTGTGCCTGGGTTTTCTGCTTTTCTAACAGTAGTAGCTTCTCAGTGCTCACCATAATCCTTATCTTCTAGTTCTCATCTCAGTCATCTCCTAGAGTTGACACCTCTTGCCAATTAAGGCTACCTTTCTTAAGGCCACACACATCAGAACCAATGCAGACTGCCTTACATTCTACATCCTGTGAACTGTTCCAAGTGTCCCCTTAAAGAACAGAAGAAAAAAACTGCCTTCACAGTTCCCATGCCTAGGAATGAGAAAGTTTTAGTCCTCCTGCAATAGACTTATTTTTGAATATTTTTCTGGCCTTGTATATTTAGTAATTAATGTATTTATTTTTATGCTTCCATCATACAAGGAAAATAATGGAATGATGTTTTATAGTTACGTACAGAATAATTGTAATCAAGCTTCCAAGCTGTGACATGGCTAAAGTAGCTCCTGATTGTTGTGGTTTTCTATATATAAACCATCTGAATCTAATTCTGATCTGTTCTTTGTGTCTCTCTCACTTGCAAAACAAGACCTCTGAAGCAGGGAGGAGCAGCACAGCACGAAGGGCATCACACAGTCGCTGGGGCTAGTGCAGATGATGTTCTCCTGCCACAAGATATTACCAAATGATCGCATTGGGGTAATGATTTCACACTTGAACTAAAGAATTGTGCCATGTAAGCCCCACAGACATTTGCTGCAAGGGCAGTGACTTCAGCTGAGGGGGAAAAGCACACCAAGAAAGAGTTGTAAATTATTGTCTCATGCAGAGTTAAAGCTTTGTGGAGAATGAGAACAGAAGACAGGGGTCCATCCTAAAATGGAAGAGAGTCATCACTAGCTTTATTCACTGTCTGAATCACAGAGGAATTACAATGCTACTTAGAAGTCCATGTTAATCAAAGGTGAAAAGATAAATACTAACTTTACAAATCTGGTCTAATTCCTCACCCAAAGACTGATTGAGATCTATGAAGAAACGGGTAAATTTAATCTTTCATCTAAGTTGCAGCAGCTAGATAAATTACGGAAGCCCACATAAAATTGACCTTCAACTACCACTTTCTGATAACACAGAGGAGTTTCTCACCTTTTCTTTTTATCAGATCTGTCTCAAAATTTCCTGCAGCAGATTTCCCTATATTTAGAAACCGGTAACAGTGCCAGCAGCTGCAAGATTTGCCCTCCAAGCAATCAAGGGTGGGAAATACATAAATTAAGAAATCCAGCAAGGCAGAAATTTGTGATCAGACTTTAAAGGAACCTCTTACGAATCTACATTCATCTATAAATTAAGAGGCAAAACCTTGACTCTTGCAAAGCACAACACTTTGAGGCACAGTTTTGCTGTTGGGATTTTGCACACTAAATTTCAAAACTGTTTGGATGAGTGGCACGAACCTACCAGGACTGTCAAAAACTGCTAAGTAGATGATGGCTATGAACTGCAGAAACAAATCATACAACAGCACATAAGGGAAACACAAAGCTGTCTGAAGCATTGCATCTCAGTCTTCAAGTGTCCCCATCTGGATACAAGGTGCTTGACGAAACACAGATCTATAGCATTTGATCACAAGATCTTCAAACACTTTGCATTTTGAACACTCCAGAATCTGAACTGCACTATGCATGCAATGCAAGGAGAGATGTCACTAAAAGAACATGAAGTATTTTCTCTTTTTTTTTTATTCAGCATGATTACATCATCTCATGTTCTTCCTCAGACCAAAACATGGTACAGTGGCAAATATTTCCTCACAAAACATACCTTGCCACTGGAATTCAGAATGGCCCAACTAATCTTAAGCAAAATCATTAAATATCAGAATTGCACTTGGGCAGTGAAAGACCTAATAAGCAGGGTACATTGTAGCACTCAAGTTAAAAATTTGAGTACATGTTATAGACACTGTCTTATCGGTACAAAGGCACATATTTATCTTGAGATTTTTTCAGTGACAGCACACTATAAACACTAAGGGCAGGCTCCTCTCTCGCTCTTCATGGCACCAAGCGCTTTAGCTTCACCAGCAGCAAGATATAACGTACAGCCTCAAACAAAAGCAATTTGCAGTCACCTATAATGCTCCACTTGCACTAAGAAAAGCCTTAAGAAGTAGCAAAACTTTCTCAAGATAGTGTTACAGTTAAAATTTACATTCTGATTTACTGAAATATGATTCTCAAGGTTCTCCTGTTAAACACAAGTAGAAATAAAGGTTAAAAAAAAAAATCTTATAATGTATTTCAGGAGAATACTGTCTCTGAATTCCTAAATGACTTTGAGAGTCTGCTTCAAGACAGAGAGGCCTTACCAAAGACAAGAGAAAGCTACAAGTTAAACAAGCAGAAATACCGTCATACAAGACCGTTGTCCTGCTAAATTAAATACTGATGGCATTTTGCACTGAATATTTAAAGACCAACAAATATTTAGTAACTGCAGCCTGTGACTTGCGGTCATCTTTTTGCAAATTCTAAGATTTTTCATTTCCTATTTTCTATAAAATAGGGCACTGTACAACTATTTTATTAGCAAACAGTTTTAAGGAAGCTCTAATCACGAAACACAGGCTAATTCACTTGCCTTCTCCAAAATATATACTAATGTGAACCAGTGCTTGCTTCTGATCCATTACCACTTAGTTTCCAATCGCTATCTTGCTATTGGCAAGCTGCATCTAGTTTAGACAGGATAAAATCCAAAAAATCCTAAGAACTAATCACTGTTCATTCTTATTTACAAGAATTAGAAATTATGAAAGCTGCTTTCTACTGATTGTGTTACACTAAATTGAAATTTCCATGTTGTTGTCAGAAATTCAGAACATTTCTACAGTCAGAAATATCAGAAAAATCCAACCAAAAATTAACAACAGGTTTTCAATAGAAACATCTAATGCATCTGCTCTTCATGGCTTCTCTCATGCAAACTTCAGACTATGAACTAGAAAGATCAAACTTCTCTAGGAACTGTAAATAGTCATATTTCCTCATAGCTTTTTTTATACTGCTAAACATGTCAATAAAGTTCCCTCAAGGACACGTATGCATAGTTTCCTCAACCATAAGGTGTAAGCAGCTAACAAAACAAACACACACACACAAAAAAAACCAAAACAAACAAAAACAAACAAACAAAAAAAAACCCACAAAAAAAGAAACCACCACCACCAAAAATTAACACACAAAAATCAGTTAAGGTCATAAATGCCAAAAACCTGTAAATATGTAAAGCTGTATGAAATATAAGGCTTTAATATCCCCCCCAATATCTCTCCCACAGCAAAGGAGAAGAATGGAAATCTTCAGCTCATCGACAAATCCCCACAACGAGCTATTACAAAGCTTATTTTTATTTGATGTAATTAAAACAAAGGTAAACTATAATGATAGACAACTTGTACCTCTAAATAACCCCCACCCCCTTTTTTTTTTCCACAACTCTACTGCTGTATTCATACTGCAGATCCTATTTACCTCTAGCAATAAAAATGTCCTGTTCTTAAAACATTTGGTAGGTGCTAAAGTAGTATGACATTCATAAGTTCTTCCAACTTCAGTAACACATCTTTCCATAAGAAGCATAAGACTGACTAGGTCTGATATTTTGGAGATAAAACCTTGAATCTTGCTCAATAACTTCAAAAACATGGCTCAGTGTGGAACTGTACTTGTACAGGAAGGAGCCAGAACATTCTGTGATTCTTCTTTTTTGACACATTAATTGTTCTTCCATACACAAGGAGAACAAAAGCAGCAGCATGCCATATTTATTCAATGAAAGTTGAGCCACAGGGGTTATGGAACATTCTTTCTCCAACATCAGCCAAATTATCTCAGTGCCCAACTTTTAAGAGGCTGCAATAATACTCCATCATTTGAGAATGTTGGTAGGCTTATGCATCATTTTAACAGCATGAAGGCAGATTGAGATCATCTCCCTGTTATAGGAACCTGGAGACAAGCGGCTGCCCTGGTGAATCATTTTCCATACATTCTTACACTCTCCACAATAACCTTAAAGAGACACTACCATACTAGTCAAGCCTCATTCAGCATATACAGTAAGTTTTTCTAGGACTGAAAATGAGTTTAGGTTCTGTCTACAACACCCACTATTTCTTTATATATATATTGGAAGACTCCAAAATAAGGTCCTTCTGTCAACCAAGAGAACCAAAGTTGCCTGAAATTAATTAATTCTTTTTTTTTTTTCCCCCAAGGTATGAGAAAATGCACATACACAAATATTAACTTGAAGAGATTTGATCATAATGGTGAGAAAGAAAAAAGAAAATTCTCTTGGGCATTTCTATCTACAGTGGTTACTATGAAAATTAGGTAACTGCACATACAAAGTAAGCAAGACAAACCTTCACAAACACAGGTATTTAATAAAATGAGAGAATCTTAGACACAAGAGTGGTAACTGCTGAAATAAAAGTGATAAATTCATTTTATTCTTAATGAGAAAGCTCATGGCCCGTAGAAAATCAGTTTACTTGAATACAAGCAAGAAGTTAACCCTTCCTGATAAGATGTTACCTCTTCCCAGAAACCTAATCCTTCAAAGCATTTTTGTTTTGCTTTTATTTTCAAGTAATTTTAATTAGAAAGAATGGACCAAACCCTCCCTTTCAAAGATAAAAAAACCCAAACCAACCAACAACATTTCATTGTGAGGCCACTCAAATTCAGTTGAAGTTTCACCTTCGTATTCGTAAAAAATTTGGATGTATGGATATTTGTAGGAAAAAACCTCAATTTTATTTTTTAATTTGACTCAAAGTAAAACAGACTTAAAATACAGCAACGGAAGGGCTGCCAATTTTTATTAGGTAAGCAATACTTACACTTCTCCTTCCAATGTCACAATAGCAAGTATAACTGTATTTCCAATTATGACACAGAGGTTATTCCTTCATTGTTTGTTACAGTTCAAAAAAAACCAAAACAACAACAATGAAAAAAAGACAACCAAAAAATCAACCCAAACTGAAAGCCAAAACAATCCCTCTCATTAAAATACTTGGAGAGGCTAAGTTGGTTTATGTAAATGGCTTTTAGAGAAAAATACTATCCTTGGAATTAAAATCTGTTTTCCCAGAGCATGATCAACCAACACTACCTTAACATAGGTCGTCTTTGAATTCACACAGGAAAGGATGGAAGGTTGGAAAGAGGAAATGTACCTTTAACACAGCAACAGCTTGAGCCAAGAAAAAAGGATAAGGACATCCCGAGCGAGCGGTGCTTTAGAGAATGGGCATCTCCCGGTTATTAGTGCTTTAAAAATAACATCCATTTTTCTTCGGATGTGCAACATTGCTCTACAAGCTCTGACAAACACAGCAGTCTATCCAGTGCATGGCTGTAGATTTCAAGAGACAGTTGTCTAGTTCAGGTTTGACAAGTGTGCAAATGGCAGGGAGAGCAAGAACAGCTGGCTGAGCCAGAGAGGCTCATTCCGCCCCACCACATCCCAAGAACCAGACAAAGTGCTGTGGCTTTCATGGGACACCAGTGGCCCAGGGAGACAAGTGAGAATGGCAAGTTGATTTCAGGCAGCACCTTACAGGGAAGCAAGTAAGAGAGAGAATCATAAAGGAAGACTGGCAATGCAGAAACTAAATATCCAATGTCATTTTGATTTTGTTGGTTGAGTTTTGTATTTTAAAAAGCACAGATTATTTCAGACGAGTCTGAAATCTACAGTCATATGTTAAAAACTTTTTTCATTCAAGTGAGAGATTTACCTCAACACAGAAACTGAGGCACAAGGTATCACCCGACCCAGACTACAAGGCCCTCAACGCAAACTTTAATAAACTTCAATGACCTTGCCCCATCTTGCCATCCAGACAGTCCCATGCTGTAGTTTGGGGTCACAGGCTCCTATATTGTGTTTTATTACAGTAAATGGCAGTAATGGCCCTTAGAGAGCGATTACGGCAGGTAGCTTACTACCCCACAACATTCTGTCTGCAGGCAAGAAAGTGGCAACCTGACAGTCTCTCCACAGTCTTTAAGATTGGAAGTGATGCAACAAAAGGTTTATTAATAAAAATACCCAGCAGAAGAACCTATAGACTGACTGGCTTTGGGCACAAGCTAAATGCCAGGCTAAGAACCTTTTACTTTCTCTCAGGATAACAGAGATGTTCTTTGGTTGTTGAGTCATGAGGTAAAAGAAGCTTCAAAAGTCATGTTCAAACAACCACAGATATTCAGAGCAACTGCCCCAGGTAAATTTTTAATGCTAGCAGGAGCCCCTGTTGCCAGGGAGGAAGCATGTCTCTATAGGAGAATGACTATCACCGGGAGAAAGGAGGTGTGGGATCCTCTTCATGGCCCACTTTAAAGGGATGTCAGTATGCTCTTCAGATTGTGACAGACAGCAGCATTAAAGGCTTGGCAGGATGTGCCCGAGGGCTTCTACTTGATCCTTCTTTTAGAAAAGTGCCAACAAGCTCAGAATCATGGAAGGAAGCAGGCATTACAAAATACATAGCCTTATCAGAATTCTTCTCCCATCTAGGAACAAATATAGTTGGAAGAGTTTCAGAACAGGTAGGTTAATTTACAGCATGACAAGCAGTGTAGCAGTATACATAATCAAAAGGTAACCAGTCAGGTCCCAAGAGGGCCATATGGTCAGCAAAGACTCTGTGCTTCCCTGGCCATGATATAACGTTCTGGTTTTCATGCTGTGCATATGCTTCTCCTGGAAAACAGCACAGCAGATTATCTGTTCTGCTTTCAGAGAACAGAGTTCGAAACCTGGCACTCATGGATTCCTGGGACCATGACCATGCAAGTCCAGCATTGGAAACTGGGAAACTCGCATCTTTTGGTAAGGTAAAAGCATGTTTTCAACAACAACAACAAAAAGAAATACTACTCAAATACAGGACTACGTGTCATTTTGCTTAGTAATTCACAGTCATTTTGCACGTGTAAATGGTACAAACGCCTGATGAGTAGGGCGAGAGTGAATTCTTTTATATGCAGTTCAAACAGAGAAACTATTTTATTTCCTGTAGTCTTCTTGAACCTTTCTGGGCAAGTGCATTTGTTTCAAAGTACTTTTACATAAGTTCAGTAAGATACATGGATTGGCCAGTTTGTAAAATTTAACAGAAATGATGAAGACTTTGCTCACTTAACGCACTAACCAGTTTCTTGATGACAGCAAGAGAGTCAGTTTTTCAGACAGTCTTTAGTATTGGTGCCATCACTACTCTTGCATCACGAGGATTTCTGTTTGCCTTCCTCAGCAGAGAAAGGTCAAAAATCAGATTCTGCTCATCAAACCCTTAAAAAAAAGAAATCAGCAGCTCCCGCTTAATTTAATCTTGCTCCCTAGATGTTTTTTCCTTTCTTTAACCATTCTTTCTATTTGTCCACTCCCCTACAGCCACTGATTTTACCTCTATAAAGATACAAGGAGACAGGTATCACTAGATGTTGTTACTCCTTAACAGGGAGAAGACTGGGAAACTAACATCTTCCTCTAAGACAGAAGCATATTTTCATCCCAAAAAATTAAGGACTACTAAAAGGCCAACACTAACCTAGTTTTAAAAATGTACGTATGAGAGACTGAGGTTCATGTGGTCAAACATATGCTTTGTGTGCTTGAGGAGATGGCTGTAGACAAATGTACCTAGTCATATCAAAGTAAAATGACAAACACAACTATGAAGTCACAAGAATTATTCTGTATGCCAACAGTATGGTATTTAAACAACAGCACTGTACAATACATTAATTTATAGCTGTTCCCAGTAGCCACTAATGAACCACAAGATTCATTATGTGGCTGGATTCAACAGCAGGTACAGACTGAATATGGATGTGTCATACTCGGTGACATCCAAGACCTGACTGCAAAAGGCTGAGCACAATCTACTACATCTATCTCTAGGGCTCTGCAAGAAGGAATACTCAGCTGAGTGGGCAAGCTTGATACAGGGAAAGATATCAATCCATGGGAGCAACTGCCCATCAAGACAGGGTTTGGTGGACAGAAGAGCACAGACTTCTTCAGGCACAACTTCCCTCATTCTTTCTGTTCAACTTAGGCAGAGTGATTTTGGCATTGCTCAGGACATGCATCATGTAGCTGAAATGTCCAACTCATAACCAGAATATAATTTATACCCCAAAATTTATTTCTTAAAAAAACATGACCTTCCCTTATACACATAAATTCTCTGATGTATAGAGTTTCCCTTAAATTTAGTGCTGTTGGCTGTTTGGTCTAGGACCCTACACTAGGGCCAAGCAAATCCTCCTGTGCATATAGGAGTGATATTTAAAGCCTTCATTCTCTGCTACTTTGCGCCTAGTAAGACATCTTAGGAAAAATAAAAAAGTATCAAATATCTTGACCGAAACAAACCTCCAAAATACTTAACTTTAAAACCAATACACACAATTTAAGATTATTTCCTTTACTGTAGCACATGAGGAATGAACCACTGCCAACCTGCAAAACTTTATACACAAAATGAATGTCCGTCAATGTCATGGCAGGGAGCCCACTCCAATCTATCTGTACTACTGAAGAAAGTCCATAATTACATATAATAAAGGCATAAGAAGCTCATAAACAAAAAACTAAGTTCTTTTAGTTTTATTAACATATCTGCACAGTTCATATTTCAGCCAATGAAGGACTTGGATGTAGGTGCCTCAATGCAAGGCTTCAAGGTTTTGCAACTGACAGCATCAGACGCTCATCAGCATACAATTAACTCATCAACAGAGTAATGTCCTGCTGAAAACAGACTTAAAAGACCATGTTTCAGGGCTTTGCAGAATACAGGCACCTCCATCAGCTTTAAGCACCTACTGGAATACGTTGTTAAACTCAGGCTACAGCTAAACCAAAGCCCATAGTGTTTCATACGTCACTTGAAATACGAGAGCCAAAGATAATTACAAATGAAAGAATCATTTATTTTATATTATTTCTCATCTCTGTGCACAAC
Source organism: Ceryle rudis (assembly GCA_033439905.1). Taxonomy (NCBI): domain Eukaryota; kingdom Metazoa; phylum Chordata; class Aves; order Coraciiformes; family Cerylidae; genus Ceryle; species Ceryle rudis. Next base: position 94,065 of record JAAGNO010014464.1, on the reverse strand, counting down.
TGGGGGTAAAACCACAGGCCTGGAAAAGGCAGCAGTCAAACTACCATCAATGTGTTAAGAGCCCTGATAAAAAACTTCAGAATGTCAGAGATCATCTTAAAAAAAAAAAAAAAGAAAAATATTAAAGACATAATAATAAAAAAATAAAAATCATCAAACCACCACACTCAGCCACAGAATTAAGCAAAGCACATACAAAGGTAATGTGGTGTTTAAAGGTTATACCATAAAAATTGGCCCAGTCTTTTATTTTTTTTTTTCCAAACCGAATTGTAAGTGTCTCTTGATGGAGTGACTTAATGACATTTGATTTTGATAATTTGTTCAGTTCAGCTTGATTACAAGTCTGCTACTTCGACATTATCTACTTAGAAGGTACTGAACTAGTGTTCAAATATTTGACATTAGAGCGGCAAACCACTTTACTGACAGACCTTGACCAAAACCATAATTAAAGCATTATATAGATAGGTATTCCTATAAGAACAATCATGTAAGATATCATTACTGGTCAAGAGAGTTATCAGCTCTGTGAGTCCCACCTATATTCACAGATATGTATTAATCAATGAGACCCAAGAGTGCTCTGTAACAGATGCAGATTGCGTTCATCTTTCATATAATAAGAGCAACTATACCAACGATGAAACTTTTGCTGTGTAAGGAAGGAGGGCTAAATAAATAAACTACAGTGTAGTTTGATTACTGTTTTTGAAACTTAGGGACACCCATGCAGCAACCTTTTTTCTTATTTTTTCCTTAAAGGAAATCGTTAAGAGAGGCAAACCACTAAACACAAATGGTACTGAACATTTTCTAGTCACAGATTTTTCTATGTTGATAAGCACATTAGACTGGATTCTTCTTTTCCAGTTAATAAAAATCAGGCATTTCCTTTGAGAGGGAGACTTTATAAATGCTCCAACCACAAGGGAAAAAAGAAAAAAAGGGAGAAAAAAAAAATTTAAAAATCCAGTGATTTGTAATCCGGGAAAACAGGCTTCATTCCAGAGATCCTGTGGATAAGGAGCCTTTCTACCGCAGAGTCATCAAAAAGAAATATACACAGCACATACAGAATATAGCACAGTCTTAATACTCTTTTTTAAACCAAATACTTTTTATTAAACTGTTCGTACACATACTTTCAACACCTTAGACTTGCTCTCAGTCTTCACACCTCTTTCTGCAGGTTCTGAACCTACTGTGCATGCCTGCAGGCTACAGGATGCTGACCTTGGGCAATCATGACCTCAGACACAGCACTGCCACATGCCTGAAACCTCTGCCGTAGAAAGGATGCCTTCAATGATGCACTAAACCAAAATCTGTAGGAAGAAAGAAGAGAGACTGTCCAGGAAATCTCTGATGTATTTTCCATTTTGCAGCAAAGGGCAAAATAATGCCAGTCTTCACTCAAGCTTATAGGATCATCTGTCCTATAGCCTGGTAGAATTTATCTATCTTTAGGTCATTCATTTTTTTATCAAACTTG